>JAMYCR010000506.1:0-22575 GCA_028830335.1 Eucera pruinosa
TTTCATAAAAAAAATAATTCAATCAAGCCAAGAATTACGATCGCAGTATCACAGTGAGCAACTTCACGATCATGCGAAATCACGGTCGTGATTGAAGTTTATCGCGACCGTGATCGTGATTTTTGTGATCACCGGTGATAAAGCTTCGTTAGTGATTTTGCACGCCATACTACCGCGCGCCGTGCCCGATTCAATCTTAGCGTACAGATTTAATGCTTTTGCATTACGCATTAATTTTGTAGTGCTAAGTGTGTATACGTTATGTAGGGGGCGAAAGCTTCGTGTGAATCTACGAATTTACCGCGATCCCGGCGGATGTGGGTATACCAAATTCACCGTAAAATGAGTATCGTTAACGCAAATACTTCCGCTTACTTCAGGCGAGTCGATTAGGTAAGGAGCCGACCATCTACGCAACCAATTTCTACAAGGATAAATTCGTTGTGACTCTTTACTTGAGCGAATCAGAATGCAGTATCATTCTCTCATTCTTATTGTCGCTGAAATGAACTTGATCTTCGTTGGTTACGATTTAAAGCGCGGTAAGAACACATTTATTTAAATGCGACCAACCCGGATAAAGTATTTTTATGGTAAGATTTCAAAGTAGAATACTAACTGTTTAGTTTGATTAATTATTGGAATGTTCACATACTGCATTGGAATAGTCTATTAATCTATCGGTTTGCAAGTCATTTTAATACATGTACATATTTAAAACTGTCAATAGGTTATCATCGAAGATAATTATTAACGACATTAAAAATGCGTTGATTTTAGAAGCATGCAATAATAGATGAGGGTTGCAAGTATTTTCCCATTTGTGCCTCGAAATCGCTTAAGTAACATTGGGTCATATAGTACAAAGGTATTTTGTTTTTCTTGTATCAGTTATATAAGAAAGAAGCTTATTCTAAATATGTATGCTGAAAATTTACTGTTGTTGTTGGGATCATGGTGATTGATATAAAAAATAATGAATATTTAAAATGTTTGTAGATGGAAAATATATTTGATTCTACTAGTCCTACATACAATACCGATCCACAAGATGAGATGTCGTATTTATTTGGAAGAGATTCGAGTATATTAGCTCATGGGCAAAGACTGTGTTTTAAAAGACACTAAAAAGAATCTACTTTCTGTGTATGAAACTGAGGAGTGCAATGATTTGTGAGGAAATCGGTTCTTTGAATTCAGTATCACAAAATATACAGACTGTTAAAGTATACTTGCGATGAAATCATTTCCCAAAAAACTAAAATTATTGCAGGAGCAGCATGATGCGTATGAAATTATTAATTCAATTACTTTTGTTGACAAGATTATCTACCATAGACAATAATACCAGTTGCTTGAAAAGATCCATAGTAGTGATGTTTATGTAGAAAGTTTACATTTACTAAAACTTTTGGTCCAGAGTCTACACAGTTAGAATTATTTGAACAAGCTGTAGAACAGCAAATGGTAGATTGTTAGCTGGACAGACTTCAAATATTTTGACTTATTGTTATGCTCACTCAAATATCTTGTGTCTTAAATGTTTTCTACATTGCTTTAACTTTTTTTACTCATTACCATGTAATTATTTGACAGGTACCACAATTCAGGAACTCGGACATGCTACTAGGAACCACAACATCACCTGGAATTATATCCAGATGTTTGGAATTGTGTTTTCAAATATTACACCAAAAATTATTCCTTCTTATAAACCTATGAATCATTGCGATGTTGTTACTTTGGATCCTCATGACCATGCCAAGAATTAGAGCTATAACCACCAAACTGCTGACATTGGCCACTGTAGACCCTATCAGTACATTAATGCTTACAAGGAGATGCAAAAGTTGTTGCAAGAAGAATCACCTATTAGACCTAGCCAGTGCATCGTGCACATTATTCCATTTGGGTTTCCTTTGCTGAAATCTATAATGAATTTGTGTACGACCTCCTATCAAACGAATGTCAGAAAAAGAAAACACCTCTCAAATTGTCACGAGATTCTTAAGGAGAGCATTTATTAAAGGTTTAAAGACCGTTTGTGTGAATTCTAGTTCAGAATCGTATCAAGTCTTAATGGCTGGACAATATAATTTGAAAGTTGCTGCAGCAGATTTAAATGCAAGAAGCTCCAGATCACACTGTGTATTCACTATGAAACTATTCAAGTATTATGTTGAGAACGAACCCAATTTAGATGAAGGTAGCATGTATGTAAATAATTCTGTTTCTCACCTTTATTCAACATTAATTACTCGCTTTATTACATACGTTTTGGTTTTTAAATAATAAGTTTGTGTTTGGTGATTTTGGTTGGTTCAGCAAGGTTGAAAAGACATTAACGTTCGAGACAGATTGAAAGACGCACAAAATATTAATACAAGTCTGTTGGTTTTGGGAAGAGATTTGAAAACAATTCACGAAGGGCAGTTATCAAAACAAAAAATAGAACACGTTGGTTCATTTAGAGAGTCAAAATTAAACGAGGCTTTTCAAAAAGCGTTATCTGGCAAGGAGCACATTGCTCTAATAGTGAATATTAATCCTATTCCTATGTTATATATAGAAACGCAGTTTGTACTCAATTTTTCAGCAGTTGCGACGAAAATAATTATAGAGAATGAAAAAGTTCGGAAGGAAACTAAACCAAGATTTTCGCACACAGTTACAGAAAACGTGGAAACAGTAACCGATTCGGATCCAACAGAATTAGAGAATTCCGAATGACAAAGTACACTCAATGGCAACGGTTCTGATTATGTGCCAGCCGAAAATTACAACGAGATGATGAGTGTAAATGAAAGACTAAAGAAAGAAGTTGCTACTTTAAAAAGTTCTGCGCTGACTCGCATTGTTGAAATACGCCAAGAGATTGCCGACACTTACACACATATGATCAGAGATCTTCAGACCTAATGGAAGAAACATATAGAGGATGTAGAAAAGCAACAGGAAGATGTACGTTAGTGGTCAGTGAATCAAGTTGAAGATTTTTATGAGCAAAGGTTGGATCAACTCAACCACCTAAGAGAAGACGTTCGTCTCTTTCGGAAAATATTTCGAAAAGAATTCGAAAGACATCGAGGAATTAGAGATAGAAAATTCGCGTTTGACATCGAGAGCTGTTGCTTTTAAGATATAACGCGAGAAAACTTAAGGAAACGAATCAAAACTTTGGACTGTTGAAAAGAATGAAGAATGTTCAGAACTTGGTTTGGTAAAAAAAGATCTAAAAAGTGTGAAGAATTTATGAGCTTCAACTTAAGGTGACGTTCGTTCAGATGAAGAAACATCGAAATTCGTGGAAGACGTAAAATCTAAGTTATTTGCCAAGCAAGATCAAGTTAAGGTATTTATCATAATTTTCAGTCAACTGCCTACGTATATGTACAATACTTATGAAACAATGTTATTCAGAAAATTAAATCACTTTTATACGAAGCAAAGGAAGAGTATATTGCTATCGGTACAGAAGTCGGAGAGAAAGAATACGTAATTGAAGAGCAAGAAGAAGAGCTGTTTGAGAAACAGGAAACGATAGACGACTTGAAGGCTGATCTTGCACACATTCGTGTGGTTGACGGAGAAAACCGAAGCAGCTGATCTGCTGGAGGAACAACTAGACAATCAAACTCAGAAAATCGTCAATCATGGGAAGGAAAGGCAAGATATGCAAGTGCAACTATACAAATTAAACAATGAAAAACTATCGTTTATTAGACGAACTTGAATTGCTTAAGGAAACAGTAATTAGATGGAGAGTAATACCAGATTTAATAGTATAGTGTCCACCGGAATATACGAGTATACGAACAGGTACGTATATGCAACCGTGGCTTTATATTCTATTAAAATAATGTTACAATGAAATCTGTCATTAACTGCATGAACATGACAGAATTCGAAACCGACGTGAAAGAAAAAGTAATTGCACAAGATGCAGAGAAGTCAGCTATGTCACAAGGATGAAGGAAGAACTGGTATCCGGTAAAGTTAAATTGAAAGAAATATCGAAACAAATACATAATTTACAAATTAGCAATGTGCCGTTTACTGTTGAAAACGATAATGATTCACATCATAAAGTAGAAGCAATAGAACTGCAGAAATGAATGTCAAGTGGGAATAGAGTCTGAAGGTCAATGCGAAGAAACATCTAAGATCGATTTACTCAATCGAAGCAGTCAAGCTGTCGATAGTTCAGGAGAGGAGAAGCTAATCAAACAAGATTTATTGAAGAATCTGATGATTATAAGTAATCTTAAATGAATTATCCAAAGTTAATGGTAAATCTGACAACGTTAAGAAACAATACGATGAAAAATGTCTAGTAAAGTATTAGCAGACAATGCGATATATTTTCACATTTTTTATATTTACGCAACTATTTAATTATTTTTAAGACATTGAAAAAAATGGATATAAGCAATATTAGCTTTAAAAGAACTGTAGAGAAACTTTATTTTTCAATAGCTTTATATATATTTATGTAATATATTTTTAATAATTTTTAACGGCTACTTCCTTATCTTTACAGAATTTAAATACATTGCAAGCAGACTTTCACATCATATATCAAAGGTACGTACACGTATTAACGTAATTTTCATATAAATGTATTTTTTATACTATATTACAGTGCAAAACTGAACACGAAGAAAAATTAAATAACTTGCAAAAGGAACCTTCGTCGGCGGAAGAAATTGAATAATTTTAAATCGCAGGTATTTAAGTAATTAATACAATAGTTATATGTCTTGTCTTCGTTAACAAAATTCCAATAATTTTATAGTATTTTATAATAATTAGAGCACAGTCTGTGGGGAGTAACAGAGCTTCAAGAAAAATTTCTGAACTGAATAAGTATTTAGAAACATGCCAGGCCGAAAAAGAACATCTGCAGAAACGACTGGACGAGAATAACGGTATGCTCTAGATTTTGAAGATCGCTTAGAACATGTAGCGGAAAAAGAGCGAGAAAAAGATGCGGAAGTAATTTCTTCTTCAGAAAGGTAAGTCAAATATATTGTGATTTTGTACAGCAAGTTACTATTTTTACAATGGTTAAATATTTTATTGCCCTAGAAATGAAGCAAATGGTAAGTACAACTGGCAGTGACTATAAGAGTGATCAATTAATGGAGGAGGAGCTGGAAAATACAATTAAAGATCTAACACACGGCTGATGAGATGATATCTCGAAAAGGAGAGTATATTGAAGAGTTAGAATTGCACGTTAAACACTCTCAAGAAAATACCAAAATATTAGAATAGATAGTGCTCAAGAGAAGCAAACATGAGAACGATAGATTGAGATCTATGAATGAAGAATTGAAGAGTAGCGTGACAGAGAAAGAACGTGAAATGGAAGCACTTACGAAGAATAAGGACGAGATGGTGATAAGTATGAAGGTTTAGTGAAAACTCAGCAAGAANAATTAGAAAAGCAAAAGCGAGCGGTAAGTCCTTTACCATATCATTTATTAGTAGACTGTGGATGTTTATGCAAATTTTGAATTCATTTGAATAAATCTGAAGGAGTGATTCTCAATAAGGTTTATCTGTTTGACCCTCTAAATATTGCTATTTGTACTTTACTTTAAATATTTTTCTGTTTTGGAGAATTGTATTTGCCATAGTTGCATAAACACCTGCAGTCTATGTATTAGGTATACAAATCAGTTTTTAGCCTTGAGGATTTCGTAAGATTCAATATGTATTCACAATGAAATTAATTATCGTTTTAATATTCAATCTAATTTGCATACTTCTGAAGCAAATGCGTCACTTGAAAGTAGAAAAGTGGCGATTTCGAATCGGCAAATATACCAAGAGTCTAAAGATAAAGGCTCTCAATTAATATGTACACCTAAAAATAAAATTCATGTTTAACACTAGATTGCCGGAGCGACTCAGTTTGGATTAATTTCAGATTTCATACCTAATATTATAGAGACCAGAAATATTAATTTTCACTACTTTATGTTAACATTAATTAATACAATGGTGTGAATATGTATCTAATTGATTCTCTTCGTCCCCACGTTTCTAATTTCGAATATTATATGCAGTATAACGTATTTTTCCGGAAGCCTGCCAAATGATGCAATTAACGTCCCGGCAATCTAGTGTTAATGAACTTTGCTTATCGATTCCTTTGTTGTAGTTAACAAAACATCATTCGAAAGAAAGGGATCCCCGTGGGAATACATCCGAAGTCGAATTGGTACTTAAAACAGCGTCGAATAAGGCGACCGCCAATGAAATTTACACAATCGCCACCGAACCAGAGTGAAGTATCGGTGAACAAACTTCTGGCTCTGAATCGAAGTACGTATACTTACGCAAAAATTACACAAAGGAATATTAGATTATTCTAACATGACATTTTAAATTGAATTATGTTATTTCTTTACTTTATACGAAGTGAGAAATGTTCTAAATTGCCGCCCCCAGAACAAGTTTCGGAAAGGAGGAGAATTATTTATAAAAAGAAACGGTATATGGAGAATGATCCCTTCCAAGATATTGCCCCACTCGAGGTAAATTTTCTTCATTATTCCTTATGATTCATTTTTACGTCCGTGATGTTATTTATCACATATTTTTTGTTCGGTTAGACTAGAGTAAGCATAACGCTATCAGCAAAAAACTGACAATTGAAGAAGTAGGCGAAAATAATGTATTATAAATAAGATGTACCAGGTTTAGAATAAGATGGAGGAAACACATTAATATTTGTGTGATCAAAGACAAGGAATAATCACAATGTCGAGGATGAATAATTATGTTGGACCAACTTTATGAAGGAGGAAATATTTTCTGTGATATTTCCAATCGAACATTTTTCTCTATGTTGTAAGACAGATATTAAAAACAATGGAACAATATTCATGAACCTTTTAATGGTACTTCATGTTAAAATAATGGAGTTCTTAAATATCATGTCGTGTTTTATTAGTCTCTTTTAAACGTCCGACAAACGTAATAATATTGATTCAAGTAAGCAGCTTCGTAAAAAACATTATTGACGTTACATTATTGTATACATATATACGTAAACTATAAGTTTTGTTTAACCTTTTTTTGGGGGGGGGGGGGGGCAGAAGTTTATACATCAAAAGCGGTGGGATCGCGTGAAACAAATGGACAGGTAAAAACTTACCGTATTTAATATATGTTAATATATCGTAATAAATGTCGTAAATACACGACCTTTATTATTACATTCCCTACTTGTTTTAATTATTCTATTGACAGTTCTGTAATTAGTGTTTGTCCTTATACTCTCGTTGGTATTCGAATAGTTTATCATACTTGCAATGGAGTCAACAACATGGTGTATATATAGGGGGAGGTATTATTATGCCGAAGTATACCGCGATGATGCATTTTTCCTTCATATTCACTTTCTCTCTTTTTTTTCATTTATTGTTTTGGCCATTGAAGGGAAAGACGTTGTTTATCGACATTTGCATAATATTACATTATTACTTCTATGGTCTTCCGTTCTAGCTGCCTACAAAGATGGAGGACTCGTAGCGAAAGTGTATTTCTTCAGTCTCATTCGTGGCGAAGTGGACATATAAAACGTGGTCTGTATGGCGCTCGTAAGACTTCGACATGGTCAAGGCTGGCTCACCTACTGGTTGTTCTGAGATGAACCATGCACTTACTACGTGAGCATCTTATTATATCTTGTAAGTAATTGCAAGATAATTACAAGAAAAGGTAACAAGATTTACTATTTTTAGAATGATAGGACCAATTAAAATATTGTGCAGACCATCGACCTCATTTTACAATTCATGATTCTGAATCAAAAGAATACTCGACAGATGCCCCATCGCCTTCAACTGTAGTATTAGGGGTAACTGTAATCCATTTTATACCACGACTTTGTAGCATGGGCCTTACATTATAAGAATAAGCAATGGAACGAATCATGGTGAATTATACANGTATGAAATGATTCTGCATGCAAGGTATTCAAAGTGTCTTATATTTTAGAGAATCCAAATGGTTATGAAACAAAACATTCAGGGGCTCTCGACGTATTAGACTCGAAGCCCGGAGTTCATACGCAGTATAAATGTCTCTTTGGGGAAGATAAAGGATATATTAAAGAAAAGTAAATAGCTCTTTTAGAACGTCATTTAATAGAACTGACTGAAAGTTTAGATACCTCTCGCAAGATATATTGTAAGTCTGATGCCATTGCAGGAGAATATATCATATTTTGAAAGTAATTACAATATTGTATTATACTTTGAAAATTATTTAATGCGGGGTGTGTAAGAAATACATATGGAAATTCTGTTAAAGATGATAAAGTACTTACGGAGTTTTGAAAAACGCGGTATTTTCTGTTTTTTTTAAAGGCGCCGTGATCTTGAAGAATAACAGAAATTACAATACACTTTTGTCAAATATGAATAATACATGCTCACAATGTTTAATAAATACACCCAAATTTGTATGTTCTTATGGTAAATTTAATGATTGAAAGAATAGAGGATAGTCGTAATATTTTATAATATTTAAAGGATTGAAAGAAATTCTATTGTTAGGTTACATTCAGGTATATATTTCATTAGAATTGCCCATTGATTTTTATGAAATTGAAATATGTTGTAAAATTCAACATTTTGAAAAACTTTTCCCGATTTGTTCCTATGACTTGGCGGTTGAAGTATAGTTCCCTCAGTTCTGGGAGTTTTCCAATAGCATTATTTTCTTAACACACATATGTCAGTGAGAACATAAAATGTAAGACATATTTGAAAATTTCTAAGATGAGAACATATTAGAAAAACATATTAGTGCAATTACATGGCGTGTTGCCTATAGTGCAGAAGCAATAAGGGGGCCACAAATACTGTGATAGTAGTTTCGTGCCACAGTCGGCACTTCGCTTGGCAACTAGACAACAAATCTGTAATTGTTGAGGTATAGCTTTCAATTAAGGCCACCCCCCACCCCCTCCTCGTTGTCCCAGTGACAAAATTCGTACCCTGTCTGTATCCAGACAGTTATAACTATGTATGTAATATAAAATTGTGGTAGGAGTGGGAAAGGAAGTTTCATAACTACGCGCATTATCAATTATACGGACACATCAATATCCCAAACCGCTGCGTATTTCGAGAGACAACTGTACAGTGTATATTAAGTTGAATAACTCGTTTGCANCGTAGGAAGCGTNTGCGGTCCATGACTGGTGTGGGTACCCGGGTTTCAGTGTCTTCTTGCTAAGAGCTCGCAGTCGGACTCGAGTCAGCTGAGATTACGAAACTCGAACCATGTTCGTCTCAACTGTCGCAGTGAAGGACAGCGAGCGAAAGGCAAACTAAAATGTGAATCCTTTTCCATCCGGGAAAGTTTAAATGCCCGTGTATCGATGTACTAATACAGTGCAAACTTAACACTTTTTTTATATTTGATCTTTAAGATAATTTATTTAAAATACTAGTGAAACTGTTTTATGAAAATGAAACTAAACACGATATAAGTTTCGGCTTGTTTTGTATAATATTTACGAAATAGTTACGTTTATTGTAGTTTCTGACAAATTGCAGAACTGGATTGATTCTAGACCAGAACATAATTTGATAATGTAATGGCATGGGATATGATGGAATTACTTCGAATTTCAATTTATTGTAATTCAATTTACTTCGATAAATTTATTTGGATTATAGATTACCAATAATTCAATTACTTCGCACACAATTTATAATTTCTTTAAAAGCAGCTGATATGTACCATGCGTGGACTATACAAGCTGTCCCGTAGCATGTGGGACCCACTTCAGGAATAGATTGTACATATGAAAACAGTAAAAAAAGTATAGATAAACATATGTTCTATTTGACTTTGTTTTCGAGTTAACACGAGTTGTATTCTGGTATAATTATTTCGAAAGATGTTGATGAATGAACTATGCTTATCTCGCTGTTTGCAACTAGAGCTCAGTATCTGCTTGAATTTTGTGTTCTGGAACCATCTTCTTTCACTCTTGTGTATAAATTATTGGAGAGCCGTATTATTGAGAAAGGTGAGCAAATACGCTGTGTGAAGGAAGAAACTCGCCATAACTCGAAAAAAAGTCGAATAGGACATATGTTTATAGAAATTTTTTTTATTTTTTTCATGTGTAGAGTCTATTCCTGAAGTAGGTCCAACATGCTACGAGACACCTTGTATAATTCACTTTCTGTAACTTCCTGTAACTTTTTACAACTTTATACGATATGGCTATCGAGGCGACGTACTTCACTTCCATATCTTTCTTCTCTTATCTCCTCTAATAATATCTTCACATTTTAATATGTCATTGCAATCCAAATGATGTCGTTATTGGTCTCGCCTTAATCCGAAAAGATTGACGAATATGTTAAATGGAAATTTATTAAGGCATGAATAAAAAAATAAAATTTTGAATCATGCAGTAACGTACCGACACATGCTGTCACATATTAGACAAACCTTACATGGTGAAAACACGCTCGCTTTGGAGCTCGGGTACGAACCTGTTGAGATGCATATATGCGTGCATCCTGGTAAATCGCCATAGTGCTTGGTTTAAAGCATAGTACCCTACTTAAAATAAGGGTTGACGTTAAATTGTTGCAGCCTAGGTCATTCACGCTGGATACTAGATCACAGAGTCTGTTAAAAAACACGTCGCGAAACACGTGTTTGGCAGATGTACGTGACTAATTGTTTTAGCTCGTCCCCATGTCAAATAGTGACCGCGACGATGACTTTGATTGTTTTCGGTCTTGTCGCGAGTCATTATCTTGCACACGCGGAGTCGGCGGTGCTCCCTCGGTTCGAATAGATTGTTCGAGAACGCGCTGGACGCGAGTGCATAGAGAGGACGAAGAAGAGTTAGGAAAATAAGAACAATAGTTGAGCGCAGATTCAGCGCGGCGAACAGCGGAGCGAGAATTGTCAGTTGTGCAGAGTAGCTCGCTGTGCGCGTCTCAGATAGTTTTACAGCTACGCTTTGGAGACAGTACAGGGGTAACGCTTGAGCTCTCAAATTGTCGAACTCCGAAATTCCTTGTATTTTCCTTGCGAACTGCTATCTCTTCGGCTTGATCAAGCTACGGTTCGCTGTGCAAGATCGCCGACAGCAACACTCATTCTTGCGGTAATCGTATTGCACGAGAACTCCATTTAGAGATTCGGTGAATTTTTTAATTTACTTGAGTCTCTGTCGAGTTGTTATACGATCTCGGGTCATCGAAGATCACTGTTTGGTGGACTACCGGTTGGCGGTGCACTCTTCGCTCCACGTCAACCCGAGAAAGTTTCTTTTTGTTTAAAAAGAAAACGGACTCCGTTGGAAGGGTGCTGTGATGGCGTCTCTTCAGCCGCCAGTTGGACGAATAAAAGCATACTTGTGCGGTAGATGTTGAGTCACAGCTTCGGGCGTCTCCGAACGTATAGTTCTTCGGCCACCACGTTTGGTAGCGTCTAAGAGATCGGGAGTTTGAAGGGGCGATCGAACACTTCTAGCGGGTCGTTTCGCAAGACTTTCGATTCTCTTCACTCTGCAATTTAAAACGTCGTGTGAGGAATGGATCGTTGAGGTGAGTCGCCGTCATCGGCCCTCTGGGACTAGCTTTCGAGTAGCCGTGGTTCTTCCCGCTCACAGCGGAGACTCGTTTGCGGCAACCGACAATTGACGCATTCGCTGCCAGGAGGAAAATTGTTTAACATTCGATATATAGGAATGGTAAAATGACGTGGTGCACAATGTACAGTAATTACTCAGCTTTGGATGCGTGCTCAGTTAATTACTGTAAAACTGAATCAAATTTTGTTGGGCTTTGTAAAAGTACATGACAATTATGTGCAAAAAGGTAAACATTTTTAGCAGTACTGGACTTATTGGAACACACGCCGCATCACTTTTAAGAGTTTCAAGTGCTGGCCCTGACCGTTATTACTCTGTCCTTAGGGAACTATCCGAAATCAGAGATTCGAATATATGTGCGAATACTAAACGACATTTTGTGGTGAATGATGTTCATATCTTACACAATTACACACACTATTTTAATTGAGTACTTATTTGTATTATATAACAGTAAAATAGAAATATTCGAAAATTCCTCACTGGATGCGTAATGATGTCGAAAATCTACGTCATCCGAAACAACATAAGCGCGAAGGAACAGCAGTATTTATTCGTCACGATAAAATGCATATCGGTGTGGATAGTTTATTAATATCATGAATAACTTCAACATTCGTATCGATACCACCATCATCGATATGCTCTTCGGTTAATATTGAAGATTTAGACGATGTGGCTAATTCACTTTGCGATATAACATTCCCCAGTATTAACGATGAATCATGATCGGTTTTACAATTTACGCCATTTAGTGCAACCTGTAAATATGGCATAATATTGTTTTTATGGCAAGCCGAAGCGCTTTTACGGAAGTTTTTTTTATTATAATTACTACCATGCATCAAAAGAACGGAGAAGAAATTTTCTAAGCAATAGGTATTTAAATGCGAAGTCATTAACGGTAGGATTACGGTCAGTGATTGTACAATTAAACGGGTTGTTGGAAAAATAGGTACTACAGAGTCGGGGGAGGATAGACGTTGAATTAAGGAAACTATTCATATTATTACATCAGTCAGAGTAAATTACTTAAAAATGACAGTTGTGA
The DNA here is from genome assembly GCA_028830335.1 of Eucera pruinosa. NCBI lineage: Eukaryota > Metazoa > Arthropoda > Insecta > Hymenoptera > Apidae > Eucera > Eucera pruinosa. The sequence goes on from JAMYCR010000506.1 coordinate 12,702, forward strand.
TTCCTGTAACTTTAAGCATGAACGAAATTTGTCAAATTGACGGGTTCTGTAAAGCTAGTGTTAATATGAAGTCACTTGTTTCATATGTATGGACTTGGTAGACACTTTAAATTTATACATTGCAACAAAACTGGTGGGATTTTGTTCGGGGAAGCCAGGTATAAGAAAGAACCACGATGTACTACATTTATAACACTTTAACCTATATAATGATTAATAATTATAATGCCCTGTGGGAAGCCCACAGAAGAGGGCGCAGTAAGCAATGGAAAAACAAAAAGATACCTACATACATGAGGGCACTTTGAATTTATATTTAACGTATAATTACTTCGCATTAAAAGAATTATTTGACTGAAAAATGCGTACAACATTTACTTAATAGTAGTAGTGGCTGCAGAAATTGTCAAACGTCTATGACAATTTAATTTATCACTTCGCTATATGTTGGCTAGCATAAAACATATTTTATGCTTTGATTGATTAATAAATATATTAAGTTCTTATTGACATCGGAAAATTCGGAACACAGAAAGAATCGATGGTTTTTTAACATAATGTTAGTATCAATATTTGGAACACTTTTTCCTTTTTACTTTGCAGATATTTTAAAGAGATGATCAACATATGATCTGATCGCTATGAGCAGCAAAGTTAGCAAACATTCACATTATATACTATTGAAACCGTTTCAGAGTCTATATAGTATCTAAAAAATATCGATTACAGCATTTATATATGTATGTATGTGTAATGGCTGATGCAAAACCTTTGATTTAAATCGGTATAGTCCGAAATTTAAGTTCTTTCTAAGAGTTATTCAGAATCACAGTTTTTCGTAACTGCTTCAAGAACCTAAACCTATAATATTATAGTAGTTGTTCAGCCGTGAACGTAAACTTTTGTCGCGATTGAAGGAATTTTACGGAACTCAAGTGGCTCGGCACGTAGACCATCACGAATGGCCCTATACCTCGAAATCCGCGTCAATGAAGAACCTTTTTGTCTGTCGATTCTAGCGTGGTGCGGTTCCAACGTAAACACGTGCTTCCCATAAACAACCCAACGGTCTCGCATCGCATTCCGTAACGAACGAGAAGAACGGATCTTTTTTTTCTTACCCATTTCCCCTCCCGCCGGGGTTCTTAGGAGATCTTTGCATATCGAATGGTACGTCGAGTCGTGGATCCAGTGCGGTATAGATCGTGCGTCGGGCACTCGTCGTTTTACGAACAACTCCCTTCTCAGGGCCGCGACGGTATAGATTGCGAGTAACGTCGTAACGTGCAAACGATCAACGCCATCGCGCACCCATGATTCCCCAACAATACACAACAAATGTTACACAATATTGCGAGGAGACACTGAACTTCTCGTAGGTGGTGTTGCCCCTGGCACGCCCAACGAATATCGCGCACGGCCTGCATATCGTAATCTGAACGAGTGAGACCCTGCACTCCTCTCGCTCGGACGGGCTCTATCAATTAGAGCCACATGATTCACACTTCGGTGTTCGGAATCGCGCGGGGACCAGTTCTCCGTCTCAGGTCGTGCTCTCGTATACACGACATCGCGAGGCGACATTGCACTACTCGCCCGAAATCGCAATCAGTCGTACGCAACACACGCACAATACACACACACATCCGCTCGCACTTTCATCGTTCATTGCGACAAATTAATCACATTTCAAGGGTTTTTCTATGCCGCAAGGCTTTTTCCCCTAATCGTATCGTTCGAACCGATAAATATTATTATTCTTTCGGCTCAATTCAATTTAATTTATTTACCAAACTCCCGACCTCCTCAATCACGTCACTATCAATACATTGAACCACGAGATTTCTCCATGTTGGAGAGATTTCGACGATGCACATTTCCTAACAGAATAAATAGTTTACACGAAAATTCTGGCGATGCCGTTACATGATTCACCCTATATACCACAATGTAAGATAAATAGCTCTGCTTCATTTATTATTAAATTAAACTCTCCTAGTGTAGGAATTGTTGAATTCAAATCGAAACAAGTAACCACGCGAGACAATTGCTTAGTTGACATGGAAAATGACATGTGTATGTAAGAGGAAAAGCAAAAAATAAGTTTTATGCTAGCCTACTATGCTATAGCGAACAGATAAATTAAATTGTCATATGTTTGACAATTTCTGCAGCCACTATTAAGAAAATATTTTACGCATTGTTTAGTCAAACAATTCTTTCAGTGCGAAGTAGTTATACGTTAAACATCAAACTCTATTGTCGTAAATTTCAGCTACAAAAATTTGTAGTTTTTGATGATAAGAAGCATACCATAAGTTTTTATACTCCTCCATAATTACATTATTGGAGGGTAAAATATTTGCGCGCAGAATGTCGTAACTGTCTATGTACATATATATACCAAGTCTGAGTTGAAATTAGAATGTTTACGTTGTGACAAAATTGTTGGCCCTGAAGAGGACCGTTTAGAGAACGCTCCAGGGTTTACTTTGAGCTAGTATACTTCGTAACAGCTTTAGTACCCTCAGAGACGGCGTGCTTTGCCAATTCACTAGGCAGCAAAAGTCTCACGGCAGTATGAATTTCTCGAGACGTGATCGTCGATCTCTTGTTATAATGTGCTAAGCGGGAAGCTTCGGCAGCAATACGTTCGAATACATCGTTAACAAAACTGTTCATGGTGCTCATCGCCTTACTGGAGACTCCAGTATCCGGATGAACTTGCTTCAATACTTTGTAGATGTATATAGCATAGCTTTCCTTCCTCTTCCTCTTTTTCATCTTGTCAGACTTACTGATGTCCTTCTGACCTTTGCCAGCTTTCTTCACAGCTTTTCAACTGGCTTTAGGCGGCATCTTGACTTATTTCAACTCGAGATACACTCCTCAGCAACGATAGAACATCAATGTCAGCACACTTTTTTTTTTTTTTTTTTTTTTTTGTCATGTGAGTGGGGTAAACCGTTTCTGGGGGCAAGATAGCGGGCCTCCTTACCGGTGGTGCATGATGTATTGAAACTGGTGTTACCGAAATGAAGTTTCAAATATTTATGTGAAAAATGGTGAGGGGAAAAATTTTCAAAAAAACCCCCTAAAAAGGATGCATTTGCAAGTGCAAGATGGGAAAGTATAGGACATAAGAGTCATCAAAAGCAGTGCCCCCAATCCTCGAGAGGGATGAGGGTGTTGAGGTCATGCAAGACCTAGAAGGAAGAACGGGGGGTTCGCGATGTAGAGGGACAGGGATTTTGTGTTTCATGCTTGGAGATGGCTGCGTTAAGAGAGCGCGTCCAGAGAGGAAAGGATTTCTTGATCCGGTACGGAATACGGTTGTGGTCATAGAGAGTGGTTTGGAAGACAAGAGGATTTTGATGACAGGAGGCGGAGGTTGTGTAATTCATGACGGAGTTCTTCAGGTGAGGAAGGATGGGCTCAATGTTGAGCTCCTCGAGCAGTTTGGTGGTAGGATATCGCATACTTCTGCCAGCGATGATCTTGAGAATGCGATTTTGCGTGTATCGCAGTTTCGTAAGGGTCGTTGGGGGGCTGGCGGCCAGACATGAACGCCGGATGCCAGGAGGGGACGTAGGCATACTTTGAATAGCGTTACGCGAAGCGATTTGTTTAGTCGCGAAGAAGCAGCTATGTGTGGGTGAAGAGCTCCCGCGGCGGCCCTCACTTTTTTGATACGGTCGACTACCGCTGGTGTCCACGACAGTTTTTTGTCGAAGATGACTCCGAGGTATTTGACCTCATCCTGCCAAGGAATATCAACCCCAGTGACTGAGAGTTTGGAAAAGGGAAAGGAGACGCGTTTTCTAGAAAAAATAATGGCCTGGGTTTTCGCAGGGTTTATGGTGAGTTTCCACTCCTTAAAGTATTTTGAGGTGAGGTCTAGATGGTTTTGGAGCTTGAAAACGAGGCGCTGAAGGGACCAAGAGGATGCGAGAAAGGTGGCATCATCAGCATAGAGCGCTGTGTCAGAGAAAGGGGGTAGTGGTATGTCATTTATGAACAGGTTGAACAGAACGGGGCCGAGGATGGAACCCTGGGGCACACCCGCAGTTACGGGAAACCAGCTCGAGTCGGATCCGTTTAGTGAAACGTAAAGCTTCCTGTCAGTTAGGTAGGAAAGCATGATCTTTAGAAAGGTGTCGTTGAGCCCGTAATTAGCAAGTTTGAATATTAGAGCGTGATGCCAAACTGAATCGAAGGCGCGGGCGAGGTCGATGATAACCATTCCCGCGTATCTATTGACGTTAACCTCGTGGGTGACTAGTTGCGATATGCGGACCAGCTGGTGGGTTGTTGAGTGAGTGGGAGGAAAGCGAAACTGTTGGTTAATTAGGATCCGTCTCGAGTCGAGGAATTCACGGAGGCGAAGAAGTAAGCCTCTTTCGAAAATCTTTCCGAGAAGCGACAAGAGACTGATGGGGCGGTAGCTTTCCACCTCGGCCTTGGGTTTTCCAGGTTTCAGAATGGGAACCACTTTCGCTACCTTCCAGGAGGCAGGAAAGTAGGATAGGGAGATACAGCTCCGAAAGATGTAGTAGAGTTGTAGGGTAATTTTCCGATTGGCATTTTTTAGCATCTGGGCAGCGATGCGGTCCTGCCCTGGGGCTTTTTTGTTTTTTAAAGACCCAACAATAGTTGAGATCTCTGCCGGGGCGATTTCTAGGTCCCTCCAGGGGTTGTCTGGGGTGAAACGGGAGAGCCGAGCAATGTATTCTTCGACTCGTAGAGAGAAAGGCGAATCTAATGATGAGATGGAGTTTTGAACTTTTGCGAAATTTGAAGCAAAAACGTTGGCTTTTTCTACGTCAGCAGTGAGTAGGCCAGTCGTCGTTTTAAGGGGTGGGTAGGTGGCTTTGTCGGAGGTTAAGAATTTGTAGGTGCCCCAGAAGGTGGGGTCGGCTTTCCGGAGGGATTTGATTTTTTCGTTCCAGGAGGCGCGTCTTACATCCGCTATCCGATGGCTGATTTCCTTGGATAATTGTTTATTTAGAATCGAGTAGTAATGGGCGCTCGTGCGTTGAAACATTTTCCTCGCTCTGCGGCGATTGGTAATCAAGGAGTTAAGGAGCGGATCGGAAATAAGGCTTTTTGCGTGGGCTGGTTCGTGAAAGGTGGTGGCTTTGCGTTGACACGCGAGCAAAAAGGACTCAAGCGTTCTAATGCACGAATCAATTTCGCGTTTAGTTGTTAGCCGATTCTTTAGCTGGAAGCTATTTGTGAGTCGGCGGAACGCCTTCCAGTCTACTGTTTTTTGGGCGTTTGGCGAGTGCCTCGCGCCAACAATGGGTGACAACAGTACTGGTTTGTGCTGAGTGGCAGCGTCATCAATTGATTCGCATTCGAATGCTGAGTCGTGTTGGACCAAGAATAGATCTAAGGTGGAAGGCCTCTTAGAGGGCCCCGGGAAAAATGTAAAATTTTGGGGGAAAATCAGCCTGAAGGGAGCTCGGAGGGCGTGATCATGTAAGATCCTGCCAGAGCGGTTGCTGGTGTAGTTGTTCCAAGAGGGATGACGTGAGTTTAAGTCGCCACCCAGAACGAAGGGGGTAGGCATGGAAGTGAGTTTGTTTAGTGCGTCGGGAGAGAGCGTGCCGTCGGGAGGGAGATAGACTGCTGCGACGGTTATCGCCGGGGACAGGAGCCTAATGGCAACCACCTCGATACCCGAAGGGGGGTCAATACCGAGTTCGTAGTATCGGAGAGAGCGGTGGCAGAGAATAGCGACTCCGCCACCCCTGCCGTCCGGTCTGTCGGATCGGATGGTGGAGTAACCCGGGATGGAGAAAGATTCGGAAGGTTGCAGCCAGGTTTCGTAGATGAGGCAGACGTGGACTTTGTATTTTTGGAGTAAGAACATGAGCTCGTTCCGTCGATGCCGTACCGAGCCGGGGTTCCAGAGTAAGAATGAGGGAAGGTGGGATCCTATTTTAGGGTCGAGAGCACTGACATAAAGGCGCTGAACTGTTCAGCCGGGTTGGTGCAAGTGCGGAGTTTCGCGAGTAATGATTTGGCAGCGTTCAACATCTGTCCGATGTCACATATCTGGCCTATTTGGTGGAAGACGCTGAACGTCTCTTCAATGTTAGAGAAGGCCGCTGGGGTTGGGCCGGTCTGAGGGACAGGGTGCGTGAGAGGGGGATTAACGGGGGCGGGGTTTAGAGCATCTCTGTATGATACAGTAGGTCTGACGATACTGGATGCAGGGCGCTCAGTGCGTTGAAGGCCTGAGTGTTGTGTCCGTACAGGAGGGGCAGGAGGGTGGGGCGCACGCGAGACTGTTCCCTCTTTGCTAGATATTTAGCCAGGGATGGGCAGCCGGAAAAGTTTGCAGTGTGGGTACCACTGCAATTTGCGCAGGTCGGGGGTTCCTCTCGAAGCTTTTTGCACTCATGTGCGAAATGTGACTGGGCACACTTCACGCACCTGGGCTTCAGGTTGCAGTTGGCCGAGGAGTGGCCGAAGGATTGGCACCTATAGCACTGGGAATATGGCTTTTGGGAGAAGTACTTTTCCCAGTAAACCCTAGTGTAGAAAAGGTGACTGATTTTTTTGACCATTGGAGGATTTGTTCCGCTGGCGAAGACGACCTTGTATGAGCAGTAGAGTTTATTTGATGTTTTGCTCGACAGCGGCAAGCAGGATACCGGTTGGAGGCCGTTTAGAGTAATTTCGGCAATGAGGTCCTCGGGTTCCATTTTCGGTAGGCCCTTCAGGATGACGGAAAGACCCTTTTCCGAATTGAGGGTGAAGGTGTGAAACTCGCTGCCGGCTTCTGTAAGTTTACTCTTGAGTTGTTTAAAATGCTCGATACTCTCGAGGTGGACGCGGACGCGTGTGCCCAAGTATTTAAGCTTGAAGGAGTCTCCGTAGTCCTCCTTCAAACAGCGGCTCAGCTGCGCGACATTTCCGTTGAAATGCGGCAGGTATATTGGCGGGGAACGGGTTGAGGTGCGTTTCGGGCGCATCTCCACGGGTTGGGGGTTCGAGGCTCGTTCCTGGCGCGAGGAGGTCGATGAAGAATTTCGCGAGGAAAGATTGAGAATTGGAGTCGAAGAATTCCAGAAGGGTGAATCGGTTTTGGGTGGGAACGTTGGGTGCGTGGGTTGGTGCTGCGGTGTCAATGTCCATATTGGCGACCGAATCCTGGTCCGAATCGCCTGAGAGGCAATTGTGTGTTGCGTACTCCAACACAGAGTTTGGGCGAGCGGGGGTAACGAGGTTGGGGTTTATATTTGAAGGCAAGGGCTTGTGGTCGATTGTAGAGTGGCGCCGATGGCCAGGGCCGGCGTTAGTAGGGATAGGTGTTGGCGATTTCCGGAGTGTCGCCTGCTGGGACGCCACGGGAGTGGCCGAAGGAACTTTGCTTCTCGGAAGCGTCAAGGAGAGGTCGCAGCTTGTGGTGGCCAACTTGGGTTTTTTCGATTGTTTTGCGGGCGCCGACGCCATGACGCCGGCGGCCACGGGTGTCTGTTTTTCGCGCTTCAGCGCGGGGTCAGAGTTAAGCTGTATGCTTACTAGGGCAGTGTTGCCTGATTCGGGGGTTTTGGGGATTGAGGTATCTGACCTGGGGATAGGTTGGGAATCGCAGGCGTCTGCGGTGCGCAGGAATATCTGCCTGGAATTTTTATTTGAGGTCGATGGGCCAGGGACATTCACCTCCGTGTTGGACGGGATGGAGGAGGTATGATTTCGACGTTTCCCCCCACAGGAGGGACGTCGGCGTCGGATCTTGGAGGGCATCTCCAAGGGCGTGAGCCTCAGGAGGCGCACAGCGACTGCAAGTAATCTCTGGGAAGCACAGAGATTACTGTAGAAAAATACGTGGAAGCACCTGGGCGTCTAACCAAGGGGCAGCCACAGGTATAAAGCTCGAGATCACAAGGATAGCGGTGGTCACTTCAGGTATACGGCGGTGAGGTGCAGAAACACGTCTGTGCTCGCCCGCAGTATGTACTGAAATGCGAACACTACTGGAAACAGAATGAGAACATGAATGTACTGAAATGCGAAACACGTTGCTCTGAAGCCCCTTTTATGAGGTTGCCATGACCTGGAGAACGCTCCTGATTGGCTGCAAGCAAAGTAGTGGGGACGACTAGTCCGCGTCGAGAACAGTATAAAAGAGCTGCAGTTGGTGCGCATGGCAGACGTTTCGTTTTAGTACATCGTGTGCTGCTACTTGAATTGAATCATGACCGGCCGTGGAAAGGGTGGAAAAGGTTTGGCAAGGGAGGAGCCAAGCGTCATAGGAAAGTTCTTCGTGATAACATCCAGGGTATTACGAAGCCGGCTATTCGTCGTCTTGCACGGCGTGGGGGCGTGAAGCGAATTTCTGGTTTGATCTACGAAGAAACGCGTGGTGTACTGAAAGTATTCTTGGAAAACGTTATTCGTGATGCTGTGACCTACACCGAACACGCTAAGCGGAAGACTGTGACTGCTATGGACGTGGTCTACGCTCTGAAACGACAAGGCAGGACCCTATATGGTTTTGGCGGTTAAGAAGTGCAGACACAGAACCTGTGTATTTAGAAACAATCGGCCCTTTTCGGGGCCACGAAACATTTTGTTCGTACGAACTATTTCCAGTAACACTTCTCTTCTACTTTGGCTATATGAAACCAATGAGCGTGCGTGGATGTGTTCGAAAGCGAAATGCCTTACTACCAGTCTTTTGATTTTCGTTTCCTATCTATTACATTTCACTTTTCTTCATCCCAAAATGTCATAAGAGGCACTCAACCATAAACAGATTCTTCGTACTGTAAATGGCCAAGGAAGTACATAGACAGTGAATTACCAACTTTATTTTTTTTTGTGAACATTTACGGATAGAATTAATTTTATTAACAACGCAGTTTGTTGGTCTATAATATTTGTTTATTATCAGAAGTTATTATTGTTTTGCCCACTTTGTGATCTTACTGCAGTCCAAATTTGCGAATTTGATTTACGAAAGGAAGAATTCACTGAACAAATAACGGTCACTTGAAACATTTGTTTCGATTTGGAAATGACATATAATTGCGAAAAAGGTGTTGGGTTTATGCTTGTCCAGGTGCCCATAGTAATTTTGACATCTTTAACTTTTAGTTATTTTCTTGTTCCCTGCCTCCTTTCATCGATGTATCAAATGGGTATCGATACTTTTGCAAGGTACCGTCATTGAAGTATCAAATTACACACGATTCATGAAATATCGTTACAGAAATATGATACCTAGTACGTAAAATGTTTATACATATCGATACTTCCTAATGAATACTTTGATATCGGATTGATTCAGTATCATAAATAGAATTCGTATCGATCAGATTAGTAATTATAGATTTACATATGTTGTAACACCAATAGAAGGATTATAAAATTTGCAGTAAATTCAATACTTTTATATATTTGACAACTACCTTTCTAAATGATCAGTCCTTCTTTGCTCCTCCACTGATTCTTAAACCAAAGTTACACAAAACATCGTAAAAGACAATAACTGCGTGATTCGTAGAAGAAACACAGATGTAATAAATCAAATGTAACGCAAATTAAGTAACACATTCAATTATTAATATATATTGTCGGCAGAGTTAAAAACACAAAGCAAGAAGTGCACGCAAATCTGTTAATATAAATTCTCGTCAGAATCACAATAATGCTTTACGTATTTTTGAATATAAATTTGTGATATACAATAGCTGTAAACCAAATACAATATCTTTCTGTAGTAACTGCTGGCTCCCGACAGAATGTACTAAGTATTTGTAAGGATCTAATTTTTATAATGCGATCTGTGGCGGACTGTCGAGCGTCCTAAAGGAAAGTCCCAGAGTGTTTGGTTTTTCTAAGGACCGCATGTTGCGTT
>JAMYCR010000507.1:0-22522 GCA_028830335.1 Eucera pruinosa
GTCTATGACAATGCACTATACTTCGCCAGCATTGTATAATAAAATGCGTTATGTTTTTGGTTTCCATTTGCCGAGTCCAGTATCTATTATTCGTTGGTTTGGCGAAATTGATATTTGGCCAGGAATTTGCCAAAACATGTTTAACGCGCTGAAAATTAAAGCTGCGAACATGGAGGTCACATACAGACATTGCGTTCTCCTATTTGATGAAATGGCTGTGAAAAAATGTTTGGATTTCCACCCAACAAAACAAATTATTGAATGTTTCGAAGACTTAGTATCTTTAGGTAGAACTACAGCCGTAGGTTCACAAGTACTTGTTTTTATGCTACGCGAGCTGTTCACTAATTGGAAGCAACCTCTGGCATTCTTTATTTAAAAATCAGGCATAAAAAGGAATGATTTATCAAAAATTTTAGACGAAATTTTAGATGCAGTTTATGAAACTGGGTTGAATGTCAGAGCGGTTATTTCGGAGCAGGCGACTAGCAATCAAAGTATAGCAGACGACCGCGTTTCTATTCAAAAACCGCATTTTGCGAGAAATGGCCAGAAAATTTATTTTCTTTTTGATTTCTTACATCTTTTCAAAAGTGTAAGAAACAATTTATTGTAGAATGACTTTATTATTAACGGATCACGCGTCTCGTGGTCCGATGTAGTATCATTATGGAATTAGGAGCAAAGCAAAAGTACTCGGGCAGCTTACAAATTATCCGATAAACATGTAAGGCCAAATTTATTTGATAAAATGAAGTGTAAGCTTGCCCTTCAAGTTTTTAGTAAAAGAGTGTCGTCTGCTCTCTTTACAGCATCTTGATGGGTTGCATAAAAAAACTATTCAACACACGGCTAGCTTCTTCGAAACGTTGAATGATTTGTTTGACAAATTAAATAGTAGATGCGCCCGTGATCCCAACCCAAACAAGTGTGCACTTTCGCGGGTTTCGAGTAATATTGAAGAAAATTTGAAGACACAAGTCTCAAATATCGAAAATTGGTTTGTAGCCACGCCGAAAGGGTTCAAAGTGCCTCCTTGTTTCTTGGGGTTGCAGCAATCTATAAATGCCACCCTGCAACTGTGGGATGATTTACGGGAAGAAGGTGTTACGTTTACGATGACTTCGCGACTAAATACGGATACCTTAGAGAACTTCTTCTCCGTTCTACGGATGCATGGTGGATATAATCGCAATCCTTCAGTAAAAGCGGTGCGTCTTGCTATTAGAAAAAATATCTTATTAGCTATACAAGCTAATAATAATAATAATGGGAATTGCATGTACGATAATGACACACCGTTAGTACCGGAGGAATTAATACCAAGTTGTCAACCAGCCACGTCATCAAGTGAGGCTTCATTCGGGGTTGAAGAGCATACTGATGATGACAGTATCCATCCTATTATTGATATTGATAATGATGTAAGTGATCTGTCATCATCGGTATGCTCTTTAGAAGCTTGTGCCGTAGAGCATTTTGCAGGATATATTGCGAAAAAAAGTGTTGAAAAGACGCGATGTCGTACTTGTTACGACATATTAGTTCGAAAGATAGTGTTTTCTGTCGCAACGAGCAACTGCTGATATCTTTCCGTGCATACATTGTACAAGACAATGTAGACTTCGGACATCTCCATGTCCCAAGTTTAGAATTTTCCGCTATTTTCCAAATTATAAACAAAATTTTTGATCTACATTACCCAGCGTTACGCAGCGAAGCATTTATACTGGATAAGCTATTTTCGATTAGTTTCTATTATGTAGAAGAAAAATATCCAAAATGGTTTAGCCACGATAAATGCGCAGCCCATCGTAAAGAATTAGTGTATTTGGCATTAAAAGTTAAAATTCATAAAGATACAGTATGGCTCGGAGAAAAGCTAAGATTACCCATACCTACTGTTAAGAAAAATTCAAAATTTTCGTATTTGCAACATGTGTAAATAACTACACTTTTTTTTAGCAAGTTATCGCTTTTTTGTAGTACTTTTCATCGCATTGCTTTTTTACTTATGCTTATTTCTTTAATAAGATATATTTATTGCTTCGCTTTTCTGCTTTTTGCATGTAAATATTTTCAATTTGCAGCATGAGTATCTTCAGTGTTCTTTTACCGCGTTATTCCACTTTTGTATATATACATATATAATTTGCATGATTTTTAACTTTTTCCTCTTTTAACGAACGCGTTGCATGAAATGTTATGAACATTAAATATACTCAGGGATGGCAAAGTCCTTCTTTCACGCCTTCACGTGCCTCATCCCGTTAACACTATTACTTGCATTGCTTGAATGTTTTAAAAATTAACAAATTACTTCTAAAAGTAATAGTGGAACTAAGTTGAAAGAGGGCACGCACAGAGGCATGTGCAAAAGAAATATTAATATTTAAGTGTGATATTGCGTGAAAATATTCTTTCTTTTATATCTTATATTTACTATGTTTTACAGGTGTCTTTATGCAGTACACGAAAGAGGCCGTTATGAAAAGGAGAGAAGAACTCTCGAAATGCAAAAGCTATGTATTATTATTATCTATTAATTTTAAATAAATATATTGTACATATACTAGCATTAATGTATTTATTATGTACATCAGCTACCATTATATTGTAATTAGAAGCCTATTTCACCTGAAGTGAATGCTCTTAACCTTTGGAAGTAAAATTATACCGCTTTTAAACAGATTTTGTCCACCCTGAATGGTATTTCTTTACTTAAATGTTACCGAAACTAGATGTTACAGTAAAACAGTCAAAGAAATGTAAATGCCTGTGTAAGGTGTCTGGGAAGCTACAGAAATGCAATAATGAATCTTTCTCATGTATGATTCTTTCTTTGTCAAAACATTATTAACCTGTTGGTAAGGTTTTCTAATTAAAATGAGACCAAGCATAATACAATTTCAGCTTTTAGAAATTTATGAAAATTAATAATGAAGAAAATGTTAGCATTTATTAAACCGATAAATATAATCGAAAACATATTATATTTGGTCTTATTTCAATCAGAAAAATGTTACCGAAGTGTTAATGAAATTTTTGTTTACAAAAAATCAAAAACAAAGAAGTTTGGTTGCTGTGGTCGTAATGTCTGGCCGTCTGTGCGGGTGTTTAAGCTTCCAGGGTTGCATTTAGGCGCCCCGAATGTCAGTTCCTCTTGCTGTTGCACTGGCTGTCCTTTTCTATAACCGTCACGATGGGCAAATCAGTCCGTCCGTCCATGCAGTAACGCATCTTGTGAGATAGAGAGATACAGAAACAAAACAGTATGCGATTTTTTTTCTGTTTGTATATCAGTCAGACGTGTCGCTGTGTGGTTTTAGGGTTCATTTATACTGGCAGGCGAAACACGAGCCAAGATAGAAACAAACGAAACATGTATTGCCAATAAAAAATAAGTGACAAGGAAAGAGACAATCTATATAGCGTTCGACCAGCTTCAGGGAAGCTGCAGGAAGTGACTTTGTGAGTAAAAATGAAACAAAAATCAAGAATATCGAAATTGCGTTACAGGCTTCGCTTTTTAGTTATAAGCAATGAAAAACTGGGCACTCTCGCGTTCGTCGCACGGCAGTCCTTTACCGATCAGCTGTTGTAAGGTGGGTCAACGAACGGAGCTACCGTCACAGAAGAGTTTGGGGCACAGAATTTCTTTGTTTCTTTCTCTAAACGGCAGAAAGGCTTTCTGAAGGCAGAGCTGCTAGCCGTGCGTTGTTCTTTTGTCAGTGACGTAACTTTTGTCCCTTGACCTGCCGTACAATGGTCGACCACTGCAAAATAACCACGCGCCAAGCATTTTTAATTGCGTATAACTAAAAAGCAAAGCCTCAAACGGAATTTCATTATTCCTGATTCACGTTTTATTTTGGCTCATAGAATCCTGCAATCTTTCCCAGGACTAGCCGAACATATGTATACTAGTGCTGTATACTATTGTTCTACGTACTGTTGCTTTTGTATATTCAACCGACTAGCCTCAACTGTGGTTCGCCAAAAGATTGATATCAACGAATCTTTGGTGGTTCGCATACGAGGTTCGTCTGAGCATTATTGGCGCGGTACTAGTATGACTTATGTAATAATCCCATATTATCGTTTTTGCAAAAAGATCATATGAAAATTAAGAAAATTGACATTTTTGTCTTCATGTAGCAATTTCTTTTACCATTAATATAACTAATAACTAATAAATCTTTCATGTTATATTAATGGTTAATTTTAATTCCAGTTACGTTTCGGACTGTGATGTAATATCAAATGTGAATGGCCTACACTGCAACAATATAACGTCAATCCTTCTTTACAAGTAGTGTGCTGTAGTTTAAACCAGGCACTATAGAAATTTATTGCTTTCATGCAACTTCACAGGTTCGCAGCGAAGCTCGAAAACGAGCTTCTTTACAACATGTAAAAAATGTTTGTTTAATGTGTCTGTATATTCGATATGTACATATATGTATATATCGTACGGTTATTACAATAATTGGTAATTACTGTAAAAAGGGGGGGTTTCACTGCCGGCCGGGACAGTACTCAGCGGAGGGAAATCGAACGCGGGGTTCCACAGAGCTCAGCGTTGGGCCCGCTACTGTGGAACCTCGGTCATGACGCGGTCTTGCGGGCCCCTGTTCCCGACGGCGCCACCGTTATCTGCTATGCGGATGACACGTTGGTTGTTGCCGTCGGGGCTACCCTTCGGAGGGCCATCACGAGAGCGGATGTGGCGGCTGCGGCCGTCCTGAGGAGGATCCGCGACCTGGGGCTCCGGGTGGCGTTGGAAAAGACCGAGGCCATTTGCTTCCATGGGCATCAGTCTAAGCCCCCAGGAGGGTCGCGGATTATGGTGGGCAGCGCTAGCGTCGAGGTCGGGTCCAGGGTGAAGTACCTGGGTCTCGTCCTCGACAGCACAAGGCGCTTCGAGGCCCATTTTAACCGCCCCGTCCCCCGAGTAGAGAGGGCGGCGGCCGCGTTAGGCCGCCTTCTGCCCAATCTCGGGGGACCCGGGAATCGGGTTCGCCGCCTCTACTTGGGCGTGGTGCGCTCCATGGCGTTATACGGAGCTCCTATTTGGGCTCCGGACGTCATGGCCAACCGGCGCTGCAAACAATTCTTGCGCCAGTTGGAGAGGCGGATGGCATTTCGGGTCATCCGCGGTTATCGCACCACGTCATACATGGCGGCGATGTCCCTGGCGGGCGAGATTCCTCTCGAGCTGCAGGCGGCCGTACGCGCATGTTTGTATGCGCGCGTACGTGCCATAAGCCGGGTTCGAGGAATCCCGCCGGGGCCCGAGGCGGTTGCGGGCTTCGAGCGCTGGGCCCGGAGACGCGCGCTTGCGAGGTGGCGTGGGGAGCTACAATCCCACGCCGCCGAGCGCGTCCTGGGTGCCATCCTGCCACATTTGGTCAGGTGGCGGGAGAGGGCTGGCGCGCTCACCTATAGAATGATACAGGTATTCACCGGACACGGTTGTTTCGGTGTTTACCTGTGTCAAATAGGGCGGGAAGGGACGGCCGGCTGCTGCCACTGCAGCCCGGCGGAAGTGGACTCGGCTCAGCATACGCTGGAGGTGTGCCCCGCCTTTTCAGCGCTGCGCCGAGTCTTGCAAGCTCAAATTGGTGGGACCGCTCGTTGCCAGCGGTGGTTGGGGCCATGCTGGACAACGAAAGGAATTGGAGGGCGGTTGCCTCCTTCTGCGAACAAGTAATGCAGCAGAAGGAGGCGGCCGAGCGTGGTCGGGAGCTATCCGACCCCGCGCGAAGAACCCGGGGGAGACGTGGCCGCAGAGCTGTAGGCCCGCCCCCCGGGGATTTGAGGGACGCCGGTCACTCCTAGTTACAACTGGGCCGTGGTGGTTGGCGGAGTTGGGGCGGCGTGAGTTGCGGGTACGTTCAGTTTGGACCCGCATTGCCGCCCGGTGGCCGTGGCGTTCTGGGCGGGGGCCAGGGGCGCCTCGATTATACGGCCACGATATGGAGCGGTGCAGGGCGCGACCTCCCTGCACTGCGGAATCAGGAGAAAGGGGGGATAAGTTTAAGAAAACCCCCCTCGGGACGCGACGGCCCTTAGTAAATCAGGGCCGGCATGGTATGGGGGAGTCGCGGTTGGAGTTCTCTGAGAGGGCCCCGTGACTACCCCCCCTAATGCCTGAGGAGGCATTGCTCCGAAAGGTCGCCGCTGTGGTTTTAGTGGTCAAACCCCACACTACCCTTGCTGTTCCCCCGGACGGTAAGGGTGTTTGGCTAGCGATTTCCACAGCGTAAGAAACAAAAAAAAAAGGGGGGGGGGGGGCTTTCACTGATTGCGATGAATTTTTAATATGTTTGTAGAACTCACTATTTTAATCAAGTTTTTCTTATACATATACCGCCGCTCGGCCTTACATTCGTGATTTGTTTCAAAAGAGATCGGTACTAATGCATCGAATTTTGTCTATACGTACACGTCCGTGGGAACGTATACGTGAGCGTTGATCGGCAACTGTCTATCGTCTATCGTTAACAGCGTAACGGCCAGCGACGAATATTATACAATGTTTACAACATTTTTACGAAAATAATGACTGAAATGTTTACAACTTCGTATAATATCAATAAAGATCATTAAAACAGAAATGAATTGTGGCCTGGCCGGCCTGACGGCGGCCGGGATGAATGCTTGGTCCTGAACCTAGACTTCATTAAATTATGTTACTAAATAGAGGAGTTCGATTTGAATAAGGTTCGGGCCGGATTATTATTCCGGACGCCGTGAGACGGCCGAGCTACCCAATCGAGTTCGGAAGCACTCCCATTTTACGCGTCCGTGGCGAGCCGCCTCTATGCGTTTAAAGAAACAGTGGAAAATCACCGATCACTTGTGAGACCACCCTTTTTATAAGTAAAATACCAATTACAATGGTAGTAACAAGATTGATTGTATAGGTTTCCAAGATATTAACAAAAACATATTAGTAACAATTACATTGCATGCTGTTTATATGTATATGTACACAATGCGTACAACAGCCAGCCGACGCGTTAGCCGCTTCACTCGCCGGCGGATTTGGATTGCTTATTTTTCGCCGGGCGGATTTGGATTGCTTATTTTTCGCCGCGGATTTGGATTGTTTATTTTTCACCTCGTCGCCAAGCGGCACTCCGTTTGTGGCACGATGCGACTGCATTATTTGTGGTGCCCTCACTGCCTATTATACGTATAGGCCAGAATACCAATGCAATTGTACTAATATGTTCTTGCTAATATTTCTAAACTTCTAAGTTTCTCAAAATATGAATTTTACAACACATTTAAATTTCATAAAAATCGGATAGGGAATCCTAATATAAATACATACCCAGAAGTAGCCTAATAGAATTTCCTTCATCTTTTAAAATTATAAAATGTACTGCGCTTTGAATATTTTTATATATTTTGCATATTACGCGTATTCTCCATTCTTTCAAACATTTAAAGTTCCTATAAACGCATAAAAATTTGTAGTGAATTTATTATATATTATGTACATATGTTATTCATGTTTCACGAAAGTATATTTTACGTTTTGTGATTCTTCACAGTCGCGGTGACTACAAAGATAACAAAAAACCGCGTTTATCAAACTGCGTAAGTACTTCGAGGAATAATTATACCTCTGCTTACTTTTTCCTAGATGTTGAAGAAGGAGCCTTGCATTGAGTCATAACTCAGATAATATATTATGGTAGATGAGTCTTAAACAAATTTTCAAGTGATATTTTTATGTTTCAAACACCATGGCCTTACAAGCATAATAAATAAGAGTTATAAGAATTACATTTAAAACTTTTATAGTTTAATTTCATGGTTTTATATTTTTTATTACATGCTCCTAGAAATGTATCAGAAGTTTGAGCTTTCTTCTGCAATAATAGTTGCGAGCATATAATTATGACATTACAGCAACGTAATTAATTTTGTAAGTTGATAACGACATTATAAAAATACACTCCAGCCGTGCAAAGAAATTAAAATTCATTAATTGGAGTCGGATTTTTGCTTCTCTTTTACAAGAAAAATTTTATCTATGCATTGATAACATGACTGTGAAGTATTACAACATGTACGAAAATAAATCATAATTATATTTCTTTTATACGGTGCAGAGTGTGCATATAATCTCCACAATTTTTTTTTATTCGCATCTACTTGGAAAAAATCACTGATATTAAATTGTGTACTCTTTGAAACTATTCGACATTTGTGTAAAACAGTTTTTGGCATCATTCGTGGTTTAGAACATTTTTAAATAGATTTATTTAAATGGAACTCCGTGTATAGTGGTCAAACAGATTTCTTCGTGACGCGGAAAGAGAACGATCTACTTCAGTCTGTTGACTTTATCGTCGTCAGCGACATTTTCACAGGTATTTCTTACACTCACCGCATTAAAACCCAGAGGGCGTATGAAACACTCGAATTTTTTTCGAGGTCGGTATTTCAGAGCTGGTGACA
Source organism: Eucera pruinosa (assembly GCA_028830335.1). Classification (NCBI taxonomy): domain Eukaryota; kingdom Metazoa; phylum Arthropoda; class Insecta; order Hymenoptera; family Apidae; genus Eucera; species Eucera pruinosa. The sequence continues at coordinate 8,479 of JAMYCR010000507.1, forward strand.
CGAAGTCCCATAAGATGATAGGTCTATCCTGTACCTCGTCTGTGTTTCAGGCAACCGAAACGACCAAAAAATAAGAGGCCAAGACCCCCGCAATAGCGGAGTTCTTTTTTTCTATTTTTTTTTGTTTTTTCTTACATATTTGAGTTTTTTTGTTTATTTTTATAAATAAAAGGCCGACCAGATACCGTCGGCCAACCGATAAAAACTCTCTCAAGATTATTTAATCCCTCTCCCTCAATATCCGAACCTACGTTAACGAGCAGTGGAGTTCTCTAACACACTGCTCTATTTAACACATTCATTTCTGCTTTAATGATCTTTATTGATATTATGCGAAGTTGTAAACGTTTCAGTCATTATTTCGAAAAGCTTTTTACACATTGTATAATATGCGTCGCCGGCCACTACGCTGTTGTATATAAAAACGATAGACAGTTACCGAACAAACGCTTACGTATACGCTCCCACGGACGCATACGTATAGACAGAATTCGATGTAGGAGTACCGATATCTTTTAAGACAAATTTCGGAAACGAAGGCCGAGCGGCAACTATATGTATAGACAAAAGTTGTTAAAAATGTTGATTTTTATAAACATACTCGAAAATCATCCAAATCAGTGAGTCCCGCCCTTTTCTAAATAATTACCTTGTAATTATTCAGGCATATCTTATGATTAATATCATGCCCACCCCCTCCTCTTTGTCCAGTAACTAAATATTTACCCAATCTATAACAATGTATGTAATATAAATTTGTGATAGGAGTAAGAGGGGAAGTCTCAAAATTATGCGAGCCTTCATTAACGTGATACATCAATGTTCCGAACTCCTGCGTATTTCCTGGGACAAGTGTATGTACATTGTATATTGTGTCGTTCAGTTTGGTCCGCACCATATGGATCATACATGATCCATGAGTGATAGGGGTGCCCGATTCATACGCATACAATGTTATCTCGCCAAGAGTTTGCGGCAGGGCCCAAGTCCACTGAGGTCACGAAACTCAAACTTCCTCTAATCTCTGTCGTCGGAAAGAACAACAAGCGAAAGATAAAGTGAAAATGAGAATCTGAGCATTCCAAGAAGTTTAAATGACTATGTATCGCTGCGCAAATGCAATGCAAACTTAAAAGATTTTTATTCTTTTATCTTCTTTTAAGGCAATTTATTTATTATATTAATACAATTTTTTTTATTAAAATGAAACCAAACACGATATAATTTGTAGCACTTTTACTTAACATTTATCGAATAATTACGCTGTATTGTAGTTTCTGACAAATTGTAGAAATCGAGTGTTCTTTTTTCTAGAAAAGTACATAATTTAATAACATTAAGGCATTCGATATGATGTACTTACTTAAAGTATACAATATATAAGTTCTTCAAAGGCAGCTGATATGTATGTGCAATACATGGACTATACACTTCACTCCCTGTAGCTTTCTTTTACTCTATACGATATATCTATCCTAGCGATTTACTTTTCTTCCATATCCTACTTTCCTTATCTCATCTATTAGTACAATACTTTCATATTTTAATAGGTAAATGTAATCCGAACTATGTCGTACTTGGTCTCATTTTAACCAGAAAAGTTTGGCGAATATGTTAAAAGAAAATTTATTCGGAAAAAAAAATTGTTTAATCTTGCGTTAACGTATCCATACATTGTATGGGGATTTAAACCGCTCGGCTCTGATCAAAGGCGACCCGAACTCCCTTCACTGATCGTCAGCCGTGGTTCCAGGCGAGGTAGTCCCCACGGCCTTCTCTGATGTAGGCTAGAATACGAGAAAGGGCATAGCCGGATAAGGAGGTCAAAAGTGCCCTTGTACCAAAGTAGACATATGATGCACCATACGATGGGTTATCGAGTGAAAACCCTTCACACAAAGTATCAACCCTCTATCTTCATCTGGGGGGGGGGGGTAATAATGGCGAAAAAACGAAATATCAGTTTTGGCATATTTCTCCCATTGAATGACGAGTAAAAATTCTAAAAAAGATCTGGCATATTAAGTATATTGTGCCACATTTTCGAGAATTTTTTTGTATTTTTTTGATGTAAAGCTTAGGTACGAAAAATGAAAACCCCCCAAAAAATCAGAGAAATGCAGATTTCATAGTGAAGTTGCAAGAGCACCACTTTTATATTTTGACCGTAACAACATTATAACATAACTATTATTCTCAATAGGTTTCATATTTTTGTGAAATCAGCAACATACTTGGAAAAATGGAAACCGATTGTGTTGACGTATTTCGTACGAAAAAGTAGCTTTTACATTGAATATTTGTATCCTCTTTATTCAGTATGCATATTAAATGCTTCTAAACATATCTGCCTTTGTCCAAATGGTGTACAATGGAAAGAAATTTAATTAATTCGATTAATTGATTTTTTACCGTGTCCAAGGTCATGTGGAACAGGTAAAGAATTTCCAACAAGGTCGGTGGCGGAGTGGTCTAGGGCGAAGTTTTAGTTGTGTAACCACATCACAGAGCGACTCCCTCTATGGGGGCGTACATGAGACAAACAACAAAGAAAATCAGCATGAAATAGAACTAAACAACATAATTATCAAAAGGGAGAAAAGATTACGCATACCCAACACAATGGAAGAGACAGGAGCTAATAAGAGGAAAAAACACTAAACCAACACTGAAATTACCTGTGCCAACAGGTACGATATTCTCTCGTCAGAAGAAAACTCGGACATGGATCAAGAAAATGAAGAGACAAATGTAAATCCGAAAACCACAACTAACAAGAAAACTACACAGAAAACAAAAAGACCAACTCCCATCGTCATACATGAGCGCATCGATAACCACACAAAATTCACAAACACACTTAAATACATACTTAATGACAAATACCACATCAAATATCACAAAGATAAAACAGAGATATTTACAACCGCGAAAGACGACTATAACAAACTAAAAGAAGAATACCAAAGGAAGAAAATAGAATTCCATACGTATACACTCCACAATGAAAGAAGAAAAACCTTCGTAATCAAAGGTTTACATCCAGTCATGTGTGAGACTGAAATTTGCGACGATACAGTTCCCGATACAAGCGTGCATATGATGAAAGGCACAAACACACCTCTGTACATGGTCTCCTTACCGGCAACAGTTAAAATGTCAATGCTCAACCAAAAAATACATTACATATGTAATATTAAGGTTACATGGGAAGACTACAAGACTAAAAGAAGGGCTGCGCAATGCCATCGCTGTCAAGAGTGGGGCCATGCTACGTCAAATTGTTATGCGGAGCCAGCCTGTCTAAAGTGTGCAGAAAATCATCTCACAAAGCACTGCACAAAAACCAGGGAACAACCTGCAAAATGTGCCAATTGTGGGGGAAACCATCCAGCAAACGCAACAATCTGTGGAGCATATCAAAGAAGAATTCAGTGGATAGCAATGAAATCCACACCGGTACCGCAAAAAGTAGATACTCCTCCTCACAACAAACAATTCTGTGGCGGCTCTCCTGCACCCGCCACTAGAAGGACATATGAAATAGGACTTTCTCGAAAGTACTCGCTCCAACTACTTCGTCCATATATATATACCGCCTTTAACCTTCCTTCCAATATCCCAACGTCTAAGGCAGGGCCTGCTAGGTAGCCTTACTGATGAGTCCACTAGCAGGCCCAGGACGAAACGCAACACCCTTCCTTTTTCCTATTCTATCCCCTCTCTACAGCTCCACAAATTCCCTAACATAAATAATGAAACTACATTCCCAAGCATAAGAAATCAACACAGAATAAACATAGCAGAAAACGCATGCGCAAGATTAGAGACCCCCAAAAATACGTACACTACTAGGACCGCAAGGCCAAAGGGAAAGTGAAACAATCAACTTTGTTAGAGATACCAGCGAAATGTCTGAATTAGCGAACGAAATCAAAGAAATTAAAAAAGTGTGCAATATCAAGGAAATGCTACATGTTGTTAAGGAACTAAGAAAACAACTTACCCTATGCAAAAGTAAGACTGAACAATTTGAAGCATTTATAAACTTCTGTGATAAATTGGATGGCTAATAAAACTATAAGAATATGTACCTGGAATGCGAACGGACTGAAAAGTAGAATCAGTGAAATCAAAGAATTCACAATACGACAAAAAGTTGATATATTAATAATAAACGACACAAGACTGAAGGAAACAATAAAAATGAAAATTAAAAACTATACTTGCATAAGACAAGATAATACACAGAGAGCCTCAGGGGGAATTCTAATGTTAATCAAAAACAGTATACCACATAAAGAGGTAAAAATAAACAAAGAAACGACAATAGAATGCATCGCCATCAGGCTAGCAACCGGAGTGTACATAATAGGAGCATATAATAATCCCTCAAACCACTTTAAAATAAAAGAGATTGATGACCTGTTGAAAACAGGAAACAAAGTTCTAATAATTGGAGACCTTAATGCAAGACACCCAGCATGGAACAATAAAACCCTGAATAGCAGTGGAAGAAAAATATATAATTACATTACAAACAATAATAGCAGCATACTCTTCCCCAACGAACATACACACTATCCCACTAATGGACAACCACCATCCACAATAGACATTGCCATAAACAAAAACATAGGAGACGTCTCCGAAATGTTGGTTTTACACGAGCTAAGTTCAGATCATAATCCTGTGATAATGGAACTGGGAGTACAAATAGTAAATGATCCAGGGAAAAAGGGACTCAACTACAAAAAAGCAAATTGGCATGAGTTTAGACAACGGCTGAATAAAAAAATAACTATCAACTCAAAAATCAGAACAAAAGAAGAAATAGAAATAGAAGTACAAAAACTTACGAACAAAATACAAAAGGTCATTGAAGAAACTATACCAAAAATGCCATTAAATAAACTACAAGATGAACTTCCTGAACATATAAAGGTAATGATAAGGAACAGAAACAAAACGAGGAAGATCTGGCAACGACACAGACTAGACTATTTAAAAGCAATGATGTACAAAGAAACCGCAGAAATTAGAAAAGCCATCTACCAACACAAAAACACCGAATGGGAGCAGAAATTGAAAAGGCTGAATCCAAGAGATAATTCCATATGGAAGATGACAAAAATATTAGAAAAAGATTATAAACCAGTACCTACACTAATTAATAATAATAATGAAGCCATAACGGATCAAGAAAAAGTAGAGATGCTGGCAGATCAATTTGAGCAGGTGCACAACATAGACTTAACAACCAAATCTGCAGAACAGGTGAAAATAACTGAAAAGGTTAAGAAATTCCTAGAGGATGATGTAATGGAAGATCCAACTAAATACTACACAACGCCAATAGAGATCTATACAATCATTAAGCATCTACCTGGAAAGAAAGCAGCAGGACCCGATGGAATACAAAATATAATACTAAAGAATCTACCTAAAAAAGCAATAGTAAAACTAATGTACATAATGAATGCTACGCTAAAACAACATCACTACCCATCAAGTTGGAAAACTGGAACCACTATACCAATAAACAAAACAGGGAAAAAGGAAACAGAACCAAGCAGCTATAAACCAATAAGTCTCCTACCTACAATGAGTAAAGTCCTTGAAAAAATAGTACACGTCAGGCTAAACAAATTTGAATAAGAAAACAAAATGATAATAGACGAACAATTCGGCTTTAGGGAAAAACATAATACAGTACAACAAGTAACAAGAATTGCAAATGACATCTCAATCGGATTCAACAACGATATGGTAACTGTTATGCTCCTACTGGACATTGAAAAAGCCGTTGACAGAGTTTGATTAGAAGGGCTACTATATAAACTAATAATACAGAAATATCCACCCACGCTTATTAAATTCATAGCTTCATACCTACAAGACAGACACCTTAGAGTACAAATAAATAATACAAAATCAAGCAGAAGACTGATTAGAGCAGGAGTTCCCCAAGGTTCCGCACTAGGGCCAAAACTATTCAACGCAGACCTAAACGACATACCTAAATTCACAAAGACCAAACTAGCCTTATTTGCAGATGACACAGCTATTTATGCACACTCATACAATGCCATAATAGGTGCCAAGCAAGTGCAAACCCATATTACAATACTTGAACCATACTATAGAAAATGAAAAATTCAACTCAATGCAACCAAAACAGAAGTAATAGTATTCTCAAAGAAAAAGGAACGAAAAAGCAAAATCTTCCAACCAATAACAGTAAATGCACATAAAACAAGTCCAACAAGCACAGTTAAATATCTAGGAGTTCACCTTGATACACAGCTAACATACGCATGTCACATCAAAGAAAGTATAAGAGAAGCACACGCAGTACTCAGGAAACTATATCCACTAATGGTATACAACTCCCACTTGTCTGTACATAATAAAAAACTAATATATAAAATGATAATAAGGCCAATCTTAACTTATGCAACACCAGTTTGGTGCAGCGCAGCCACAACAAACATGAACAAGCTGCAAATATTTCAAAACAAAATGCTAAGACTAATACTATCAGCTCGCAGAAACACCAGAATAACAGAACTACACAAGCACACAGAGATCACACCCATTGAACAATACATTAAAGAATTAGCATCAAGTTTCTACAAATATCAAATAGTTAGTAGTAACTTAACTAAAAATATTACAGAAATTAGAGACCACAATGTGCCATTTAATCTTAAGCATAAAGTACCATATCAAAAGCTATCTATTTACTATGAAATCGACTGATGAAGATGTGATAGATATTAAGACTCAAGGAAATCTAAATTATAAGGCAAGTACAATAGGACTTAACGTAATTTATACAACATGCAATATTAGATAAAACTACCAACAGATACACAATTAGGTGTAAAATTGAAAGAGAAGGAGGGGTTTTTACTATTACAATTTCCCCTCTCAAAAACAAAACATGTACCAAATACCGCATTTGAGTTAAACAAATACACTAGAATTAAGAGATATTATAAGTATCGACTGACTAATAATAGTAGTAGGTTTAGCATAAATTGTAGGAACTACGTGCAAACTCAATTGTTGAAAATGTTTAAGTGTTTATAATGTTTTATTTTGTTGTAGACCTAAATGTAAATATGTTATATAATAAAGAGATTTTACAAAAAAAAAAAAAAAGTTGTGTAACCGCTTCGTACTTTTTTGGTGTCAGTTCGAAACTCGCCTAGGATAATTTTTTTTTAATTACATTAACGATTTCCTTTTATACTAACTGTATAATATATATAAATAGTATGTATCGTAAAACATTTTACAAACATCTCAACAATATTTTAACTCCAAATATACATATAAATAATTAAGTAACAATTGTGAGGCACTTTCAATTGCTACATTTATCAATTTTGTATTAAACATACTTATCTTTACTAAATGTGTGTGATTTATAGCGAAGACGATACATCCTAAGCACTTCTTCTTTTCACCATTTCTGTTTCCGCATGTTCTGTTGCTTAATAAATTGCTTATCCTTTTCTGCTTGTATATAATCTGGTGTTACGTGTAGACGTGTTTGAGTGGGAATAATAATATGAGCTTTCGTAGCAGACAGGAAATGTAATAAAATTTGGAAGTATTATACCAAACTATTGTAAGATTTATGGGTTCGTGATTGTCTAGTCCCATACGGGTCCTTGGAAATGCATTGGTTGATTATAGTTGGAGGCTGATAATGTTATTGAAAATAAGATGTTAAAAGAGTTTCAATAAAAAAAGAATAATGGATATAAAGTAAATACAACGTATATTTTGATCAGATAATTTGGAAAAATAGAATTATGATAAATTATAATGTGTCCGAAGAGAAATATATAATAATGAGATGTTTTATACAAAATTTGTCTTTGACAATGCGGGAATTATCAATGTCAACCCAGCAATAATAAGTTAGGGAAATCCCACAATGTCTACGCATTAATTATCATTGCTCGCTGACAACAATATTGTACAATTTAAAATGAAATGGAACTTACCAAATTGTAAATCGAGACAATCGGATTATTTATTTTTTTCGCTAGTATATGTAAACTTTTATTTACTCGCTTGTTGGAGTTGGTTGCTCTCTAAGACTTCCTCACTGGAGAAGAGATAGTTGTATTAACGGTTGAATCGGACAGTACATGAAACGTTTAAAATATATAAAAGAAATGCAAAATAATAAGACTATGAAACGGTAAAGTTACAAAATAATAATGGAGTAACTGGACTAAACGAATCAATAATTATATAAGGCGAAATTTGAATACACGGTTTTTGAATACGCGGCACTGAGTCTTTTGTTACTCTAAGTTTCACACAACTTGTAACAAACTCTATCTCAATATTTTGCACCACGGACTACCCGATCACGCACCTCGCGACTTGCTGATCGAAGCTTCAAAACAGTAGTGATGTAGTTCTGGCCCTTCGGAAATAAGTTGAATAATCCCCCCCTTGAAATACTCTATTGGACATGGAATTGTTGATCATTTTTAACGAATCAGCGTAGTCGGAAGGTGTCGCGAGAAGGGATCGTCTCGTGCTCTCTTTCTCTGTATCTCCAGTGAAGAGGACCAACGCAGCCACAGTACATTCACGCTCCGGTTTACTGCAACGCATATTACTCACACATTGCGATCGACGCAGGACTCACATCGAATGAACTATGGGTGACACTCGCGCTACGAAAATGAATAGCTATATGTAGGTTTGAAATACCGCGATAACCGTTCTCACGCTGGACTCACATCATGCATCCTGTTTATTACATCAGTACTAAGAAACGATAATGCCTATCGGTTATTTGTTATAGGACCACGTTGATTCCAAGGAAGGTATGCGCTATATTAACAATTGAGCTATCGGAATTAAGCCAGACTAAACGTCAAAGGCAAAATATACGATTGACAAGGGACTTGTAAAAACAAAGGACTGTAACACTGGTTTGTATTAAAAATAATTATCTCTAGTTTTCGCAGTTTGGAACAAGAACCGCATGTAGTATCTTCAGTCTTCGTCATTATCGTCATTAATCACTGGTATTATATTTCCTTTGTTAAATATTTTACATAATATTTCGGCAGGTGTGACAATTGTGGATAGGTACTGTTGCGCCCGATGCACCGCAGTTCTTTGGATTGACTTCGCAGGGTTGTAAGGCCCGCTACGCAATTCGCGACGATGTTCTCGAGCGCTGGCTGTTGTAAACTTAATCACTCCAGCCTCGTTGAAATTCGTGGTAAGAATGTGACGTGCACGTTGGTGCGGAGGTAGGTGGCACGTGGTGAGTTGGTCGCTGTTGTGTGGTGTCTTAGAATGGTTTCACCAGAATCTCCTTCTGTGGTGTGTGTTTGTGTTTTTATGCGTTTCGGTGTTTTCTGATTGGTGAATCTATGGTGAGAGTGGTGGTTCACGATTTTTGTAATTGGTGGTTGTTTTAGCGGAAGGCGTTGGTGAGTGTGTTTTCGGGGGTAGTGGCGAGTAGGAGTGGGAGGCCTTAGAATTTTTCGGTGACCGTACCGACCATCGCCTGACGGTAACTTTATGGTCGTCTTTCCGCGACTGACACATCTGGTGTCCGGGTGGTCGCGGCACGTGGCCTTTGCAATAAACTAAGTTCTATAATTTTGGTTTTAGGCTAAACAAGTTATATGTGTATGTAATAATCCCAACAAGTGTATGTTATGGTAAGTTATGTTTTACTGGTAAACAGTATTGAAAGAACTCAAAAATTTAACTCGAAAATTATTTGTTTGTTATAGTTACTCATTTATTAGCAGTCCAAATGTTGAAACCACTTTATTATAGTTACTATGCGCGGGATACGATTTTCGGCTCTGATTCATTTGAGCTGATCTTCGGCAGCTTATTTTTGTGCTATGTAAAGCTTTGTTTACAGCTCGTTCACACAATATGGTTTTTGAAAAACTCGGTTATTTTACCACATCAACATTAACCGAAAACAGTGGTCCACACATTTCCATGTCTCCACAGAAAATTTAATTTTCAATTCGTTATTTTTAACTCGTTCGCAGCTTTATCTTTGCATAAACATAATGACTACGTACTACTTTTATATTACGTTGTTTAATGTGGTTAGCCCGAACGTTACGATATACATAATGAATGTGTTGTTTGGGTACCTATATGATTTTGTTATAGCCGAGTATAATTGCACTTTATGGTATACATGATACAAGAGCCATTCCGATACGTGACAAAAGTAACCATAAAAAATAACCGATTTAATAATTTTATCTTGTATACACATACAAAATGTAAATAGTATTTCGAAAGGTGATAAAAATTTGATTCAGCAAATAACTGATTTGCATAAATGCAATAGTTTGTACATACTTCAGTGAATCGGTTAATTCGGTAAACTAACTGACGAAATAAAACCGCATCGTATGACCGAACTATTGTGGTCCATGTATACGGTGGCCGAGTATACACGATAGTTTATCGCCACTCTGTACATTTAAATGCTACTGACTGTCGCTTGATTTAATTGTCCTTTTCGCCGTTACAATGGCTCTGTGGTCATTTCTGCTGTTGAATCGATAACGTCGCAAGTGACACGGAAATGGTAATGGGGCTCAAGGGCCCCAAAACCGTGTGACAAACAAAAGCATTGGATGAGTGGTCTATTCTGTTCTTAGTTAATGCTGACAAATGCTTGTAGGTAATGATCTTACTGTAACGAAATCTACCATGTCTACGAAATATGTGACGTCACGCGACGGGTCTACCTTAAGGGGGTAACTTCAGAGTAACACATTTTTAAGACATCTTTCACATGTTTTTAAATTATTGTTACTTATTTGCATATTGTACAGTTAAGGATTGAAAAAAAAGTAAGAGGAAAAAATGGCGCTTGTGCACGGCACGAACTTATGATCAAAATGTTTAGTACGTGTTTTATAGTTTCACACCATAGTCGCTCTGCCAATGTAACCATTGAAATCAATTTTCTAACTTCGAAATATAGACATGTGAAATATTATAGCTTCAGATAAACGATAAGCGAAGTCATCGAACTCAAAAATTCTGAAACTCGATGCACAAGTACTGTAAGAACCAGTAATACTAATCTATTTTACGTCGGTGTTAATGTTATTGCTGGTTTGGCTTTCGTCCTTGTTGGCGATGTCGTGTGTCTCCATTCCATTGATTGCTGTTTCGATTTAGGAGTTACATGAGACACCCAGGTTTCATCCAGAGTGACGATATGGCTTATGAAGTCATCACCCTCGTCGTTGTACCATGTCAGAAACTCAAGTGCGCTGCCCTGACTTTTCTGTCTCTGCTTATCTATGAGATCTTTTGGTACCCACCGAGCACACAGTTTTCTAAAATTCAGTTTTTCGAACACAATTTCATGAAGAAGTGAACGGGAGATTTGAGGAAAATGCATTGACAGTGTCGTAATGGTGAATCTTCGGTTCTCCCTAATCTTCTTTTCAACTTCGGTAAGCAAATCATCATCAATAGGAGACGGCCGCCCACTTCGTTCTTCATCGTGAACGTTTTCACGTCCTTCATTAAAATTTCGCACCCACCTCCTTACCATGGAATCACTCATCGCGTTTATTCCGTAAACTTCACAAATTCAATTGGTTTAATGTTCCTAGCATTCAGAAAGCGGATGACAGACCGTATCTCACACGCGGCAGGATGTTCAATTTTTTTAAACATTTTATACGCTCAACATGCAGCCGACGCAATACTCAGCGATCAACAAATAACTTCAATTGTTTGCCAATGTGTCAGCAAAAAGGACACGCATGCGTGAAATCACGAATGCAGCGCTTTCGCGACAAGAATTGAAAACGGAACTTACTTTCTGGATTGCCCTCGTATATGTGCACAATGTGTACACAGACAGCCGACATCATATTATATGTGTCATGTATAGTTTTTTTATGTATGCATAAATACTTGGCACAGAATTATAAAAAAAACTTCGAAGGAGTTGCATTTTCAAGCAATTTTGATATTCATTGCACGGATGTATTATATGTCCGCCGTAAGTTGGCCGCCGGGGCCGCGACAAGCGTCCAGCGGAATTTAGGTTTTGTTCGTCCGTGTGACTCATCTCCGCCTTCGTTATGAATCTTTCGGCCAATTATGCCAATACGTGTTACTTTTGTTTTTAAATGTGTCAAAGACGCTAGCCCTCTAACGAATCAGATCCGCATTTTCGTCAGTATGTCCCCCTTGTCCCTGTGCCGATCCGGCGGCAACTTACCGCGGACCGACGGTACATAGTTTTTTAATATGGAGCCGCACAGAAATGAACACATTTTTTGTATATGAACTTATAACATATTTGTTGTTAAACTTAGATGGTATATTAGAAATGAAGTGTATACAATGAGAACTTACTAGAACCATTTGAACAAACAAATTTAAAAATGCTTGCGTTTTGCTTGGCGTTTGTAGGTTGCATCTTCATCGTAACACCCAAACGTTCAGCAATAGTCTGCAAGCATGCAGTAATCTTCTTCTCCTGGTACCGTTTTTCCATTGTAATAATATCTTGGTGAAAATGTTCTCCGTGCTTATCACTTGCATCAGCAAGGTTTGGTGGAAAGAAGTCTAAGTGCAAATGTAGGAAATGAAGTTTTAAAGACATGTTGCAGCCCAGCCTTTTACAGTTTTCCAATAATTTATTAAAAATGCTGGTATAATTTTCTGACTTCTGTTTGCCTAGGAAACATTGTGTTGTTTTGATAAATGAAAGCCATACTGCTCTTTCCAAATCATTAAATTTTTCTGTAAAACTGTCGTCATGCATTAATTTTCTAATTTGGGGGCGAACAAATATACTCTCCTTTATTTTGGGGTCGGATATACTTGGAAATTTCGTTTTTAAGTATGCGAATCCAAGCCCTGCTTTGTCCCTTGCTTTGACAAAATTCTTCTTAAATCCCAGCTTTATATGAAGAGGTAGTGAATACATTTTTTTGGCATGGATTAAATTTCTATGTTTTACATTTTTTCTCCTGGTATTAGCTGCCGCCGTGGTGGCCAATCTCTTCTTATATAATGGTGTTCTCATCTCTGCTGTCTCATTCACAAAGAAAACAACAATACTTCGTGTTGCCCAACTGAAGTCCGAGTAATAATGAATTACTTTTAAGTCCCCACAGGCATTCCGATTATATTTTCGTATTGGATCCTACACAAAACTACTTTTAAATTTTCGTATGATTCTGTCATATTTATTGAATATACAACCGGGATCGACGGATATATGTTTCCAAGATATAGTAAAACTTTTTTTAAACTGTATTTAGAAGAATCTATGAATAACCTCCATTCTTCTGGATCTTGTCTAAAGACCAACATGTCTATTAATCTGTCTATATTAATGCAAACGCAAAGTTCTTCGTGCATATGAAAAAATTGTTGGAAATTACGTTGCCGTGTTCTGAAACTGGTAATTCTAGTTGATTTATCGATCAAATTCTATCCTTGCAGCAGATATGCTAGAAATTTAGCCTGCTCTTTTGATAGGTGCAAGTCTCGCACGAGATCGTACATATCAGATTTGGTGAGAAAATGGGGTTCTTTCGGAGACGTTGCGTAGTCTATTTCGTAACTTACGATTTCGTCATTGTTTATTTCTGTTTGATCTTCTGGAGTAATCTCTGCTTTGCAAGTTTTAATTTATAGTGGTTCTGGCACACGTAATTCCAAAGCAACGGCACGGATGGCGGAAGATACATTTGAATATGTAATTTTCCTTCTCCATTTTTTATTAAATCCACTAATGTTACGTAAACAAAAGTAACAGTCTGTAATGTGGTCGTTAGGCTCCCCCCATACCATAGGCACAGTAAATGGAGGACTTCTTTTTTCTCCCCGTACTCAAGCTAAAAGTGTTGCAGCACAGCGTTGACAACAAATATGCGGGGCCCAATGTTTATCTTGTACACCAACTTTGCACCCAAAGTAATGTTCGTACGCATGTCCAATTTGGGAAGCTTTCTTTCGGCAATCCGATTTCAAG
>JAMYCR010000508.1:0-22501 GCA_028830335.1 Eucera pruinosa
TGCATTTGCGACGTCGCCATGCCCCGGGCCTGGGTCCATCCCAGGAAGGCCGTGTACTGGTGGTCGCGCGAAATAGCGGAGCTTCGCACAGAGTGCAACCGCGCGCGACGCCAGTACACCCGCGCCCGTCGACGTAGGCGGGAGGTGCAGGCAAGGGTCGCCCAGCTGTACGGGCTCTACAGAGAAAAAGTGGTAGCCCTGCAGCTGGCCATCAAGGACGCGAAGGCCCACGCGTGGAGAGTACTCCTTGGCTCTCTCGACCGAGACCCATGGGGGCGTCCCTACCGGATGGTGATGGGACGTTTACGTCCGTGGACGCCCCCGGTCACGGAGAGCCTTGACCCCGACCTACTCGGGCGGGTGGTGAACACGCTGTTTCCCCCTGGTGGGGAGTTAGTGTCTCGCCCCCGTTCCGGGACGGAGGACCAACCTGTCCAATGGTCCTCCGATTACGGGGTCACGGAGGAGGAAATGGCCGCGGCTATCCGCTGGCTCCGGGGCAAGAACAAGGCTCCGGGGCCCGATGGGATACCCGGCAAAGCGTGGGCCCAGGCGATGGGCGTCCTGGGTGATAGGCTGAGAGCCACCTTCTCAGCCTGCCTTGGGTCAGGTGTCTTCCCCAGCCTGTGGAAATGGGGAAGGATGGTCCTCCTGAGGAAGGAGGGCAGGCCCGCGGACTCTCCCTCCGCGTACCGGCCCATTTGTTTGCTCGACGAGGCAGGAAAGATGCTTGAGCGTATAATCGCCAAGCGCCTCGTCGGGCATCTATCCCGTGTTGGCCCCGATCTGGCGGACTGCCAGTTCGGCTTCCGAGATGGGCGAGCCACCACTGACGCAGTGGCTCGCCTGAGGTCCATCTCGGATGCGGCAGTCGCCCGGGGTGGGGTGTGTGTGGCGGTGTCTTTAGACATCGCCAACGCTTTCAACACCTTGCCCCTGACCGCCATCAGGGAGGCACTCGTACGCCACGGAGTGCCTCCATACCTGAGGGCGGTCATCGGGGACTATCTGCGGGATAGGGGGATAGAGTTCCCGGGCCGGTACGCTACACAGCGGAGGGAGGTCGACCGCGGGGTTCCACAGGGCTCAGTTTTGGGCCCGCTCCTGTGGAACCTCGGTTACGATGCGGTCTTGCGGGCCCCAGTTCCCGACGGCGCCACAGTCATCTGCTATGCAGATGACACGCTAGTGGTAGCCGTCGGAGATACCCTCGGGAGGGCCATCAACAGGGCGGAGGTGGCGGCTGCAGTCGTCCTGAGGAGGATCCGCGACCTGGGACTCCGGGTGGCGTTGGATAAGACCGAGGCCATTTGCTTCCACCGGCCTCGGTCTAAGCCCCCGGGAGGGTCGCGGATGATGGTGGGCGGCGCCAGCGTCGAGGTGGGGTCCAGGATGAAGTACTTGGGCCTCATCCTCGACAGCACGTGGCGCTTCGAGGCCCACTTCGACCGCCTCGTCCCCCGAGTCGAGAGGGCGGCGGCCGCGTTAGGCCGCCTACTGCCCAATCTCGGGGGACCCGGGGACCGGGTACGCCGCCTATATATGGGAGTGGTGCGCTCCATGGCGTTATACGGAGCCCCTATATGGGCTCCGGGCGTCATGGCCAACCGGCGCTGCAAACAACTTTTGCGCCGGTTGGAGAGGCGGATGGCCATAAGGGTCATCCGCGGTTATCGCACCACGTCCTACGTGGCGGCGATGTCCCTGGCGGGGGAGATACCCCTCGAACTGCAGGCGGCCGTGCGCGCGTGTTTATATGCGCGCGTACGTGCCATAAGCCGGGTTCGAGGAATCCCGCCGGGGCCCGAGGCGGTCGCGGGCTTCGAGCGCTGGGCCCGGAGACGCGCGTTGGAGAGGTGGCGTGGGGAGTTACAATCCCACGCCGCCGAGCGCGTCCCGGGTGCGCTCCTGCCACAGCTCGACAGGTGGCGGGAGAGGGCTGGCGCGCCCACCTATAGGATGACACAGGTGCTCACCGGACACGGTTGTTTCGGTGTGTACCTGTGTCAAATAGGGCGGGAGGGGACGGCAGGCTGCCACCATTGCAGCTTGGAGGAGGTGGATTCGGCGCAGCACACGCTGGAGGCATGCCCCGCCTTTACAGCGCTGCGCCGAGACTTGCAAATGCAAGTCGGGTGGGACCTCTCGCTTCCAGCACTAGTAGGGGCAATGCTGGATAGCGAGAGGAATTGGAGGGCGGTTTCCTCCTTCTGCGAGCAAGTAATGCTGCAGAAGGATGCCGCCGAGCGGGGTCGCGAGATAAATGACCCCGCTCGAAGAGCCCGGCGGCGTGGCCAAAGAAATATAGGCCCGCCCCCGGGGATGGGAGGAAGTGCAGGCGACCCTTTGTAACTTGTGGGTCGCCTGCAGCCGGTGAATCCGGCGGAGTAGGGGCGGCAGAAGAAGCGGGTACGACACAAGTGGACCCGCGAAGCCGCCCCGGTGGCCGTGGCGTTCTGGGCGGGGGCCCGGGGCGCCTCGATTATACGGCCACGAGATGGAGCGGTGCAGGGCGCGACCTCCCTGCACCGCGGAACTAGGAGAAAGGGGGGATTAGTTTCCGAACCCCCCTCGGGACGCGCCGGCCCTTAGTAAATCAGGGCCGGCATGGTATGGGGGAGTCGCGGTTGGAGTTCTCTGAGAGGCCCCGTGACTCCCCCCTAATGCCTGAGGAGGCATTGCGTCCGAAAGGTCGCCGCTGTGTTTTTAGTGGGTCAAACCCCACACTACCCTTGCCGTTCCCCCGGACGGTAAGGGTGTCTGGCTAGCAGATTTTCACAGCGTAAATAAAAAAAAAAAAAAAAAAAAATGGGTTAGGTTTGGGTTAGGTTTGGGTTAGGTTTGGGTTAGGTTTGGGTTAGGTTTGGGTTAGGTTTGGGTTAGGTTTGGGTTAGTTTGGGTTAGTCAACGACCATGGCTAGGTACGATGCACCAGTTCTCGTCAGATCACTGAAGTTAAGCTACCTAGGCGCGGATCACGTTTGGGATGGGTGACCGTCCGGTCCGCGTGTCGTTGGCAGCCCACGGGAGTTTTTCGCTTTCCGAGGATGGCGGTACTCGTGGTTCGAACGGCGGTGCTCTGATCAAGTGCTTGCTGAACGCTTCCGCAGTGCCGCGGCAGCGGTTGTTGTTGCCGGGAGGGCCTGGTAAAACAGGTTTGATGTGGGGCTTCTGGTCGACTAAGATCGAGGCTTCTATATTTTGGAGAGCATGAGGCTGGAGCGGGCTGACACCCAGTACCGGGACAACCCTAGGACCACCTGAGGTCCGACGGGGAGACCCCCGGGCTGGGCGAAAACTCCGATGGAACTGATGTTCCCCAGATCGGTTTAGGCGCTAGCACGTATACGGGTATTGCAGCCCGGTGAGCGTGGGACGTGCCTTGCCAGGAAGGGGAATTTCGGTGAAGTTGGGGGCTCAATCTGGCCAAGACCACTCGCCTCACCTTCTCGTGGGGCTCTCCGTGACTCCGGACCGACTTCGGTCGGGCTGGAGTTCGAAAGAGCGAGTGGCATTCGGGAGGGGATCTCCAGGGGCCGAGCCGCAGTCATGCGGCCGGTACGGGTAGCGAACCCGGAGTACCCGAGCACCTACACCGTAAACCAGTGGTCATGTTTTACTGGAACGGGGGGCTTGCCTTAACCGGCCGGCCCGCGAGGATGACAACCTCTATAAAAAATCCCTAGCCCCAAGCTGCGGCACGCGGTGAAGAGGGTGCGTCTGGAGTAAGCGCCAGACGTGGCTGGTGGGTGCACCAGTCGTTAGCGACCAACCCCGGGGTACCTGGCGACCCCCCGGGCGTATCAGCCTTCCCCGGGTAAGGCGGCTCTGCCCGGGGCGACTTTTCTTTCCGACCACACTCGTGGGACCAATTATGTATTGTTCAAACTCAAAAAACCAAAACGAAGAGGGTAGGCGCGAGGAGGAGGAGAACTCTGGTTCGGCCAGAGTGAGCGTGGAGGGAGATCGTGAGCCCTGCTCACGACTCCAAAAGGGGGAGACCAGCGGGGACCGTGACAGGTCTCCGGTCGTCGATCCCAACGTTGCGGGGCCCAGCACGGAGGAAGGCAGCCCCGTAATGGGACTTCGAACGAGGAGCGGGAGGATGCTTCCCCCCGCGCCCATCACGTCCGATGACGGAGAGGAGTCCGACTGCTCCTTCGTCTCGCTTTCGTCGAGACCGGACAGTCGCTCCTCCTCCAAAAAGAGGGGCAGGCCGCCAACAACCGGCGAGTACGTCGGCATGGCAGAGGCAAAACGCCGATACGTGGAGGCCCACGAGGCGGAAATGGAGGTCAGGGAGGTAGAGAGGAATTCTCGACCCCTCAGTACCTCCCCGAAAGCCGGGCAAGGGGACAATTCCCCTCCCCGACGAAGTAGATATGGCGAGGGACTACCGCCAAAAGCCAACAGCAGATGTGGCGGCGGTAGTCCTAGAGTTCATGGACGAAGTCCTGAAAGTGGCGTCTGTGTCGAAGGGGCTCAAGGGCAACCTGTCACGAGCCCTTAGAATTGCCGTCCTAAACACAAGAACCGGCGTGATGGAGCTGGCAGGACGGTCGTCCACCGCTACCACACGGAAGCTCGAGGAGGAGAACCGTGCCTTGCGTGAGCAGATGGTGGACCTGAAAGCCGAAATGGCCAGGCTCCGTGAGGCCGTGGAATCCCGGCCGCTCAGGCCGCGGACACCACCGCGACAGCCTTTGGCCTCAAGAATTGAGGCTGCACGCGCAACGACTGCGTCTGCAGACGTGCACGAGGTGGCGCCAAGGGCAAGCAGCCCGGCTCACGGTCCTCCAGCGATTGTGAGGAAAGTGGAACCGATTGGGGAGAACCTACTCGACCGCATCGGCTCCCTCATCGATGCGAAGCTGGCGTCGTTTAAGAGGGAGCAGGCGATCCGCGTGGAGCCGACCTCGGCGGAAGCACCCGCAGAGACGGCCTCAAAGCCGACCAAGAGTCAGCGGCGGAGGGAAAGGCAGGCGGCAGCGGCCGCTGCGAAAGCAGCGCCCACCAAGGCTCCGCAGCCTCCCAAGGCAGCCGGCGGTCCAAAGGCCGCTGGTCAGCGTCAGCCGGCGCAGCAAACCGCACGGCCGCTGACCGAGAGGAACGGAAAAGAGAAGCCTGGTACGGAGGAGTGGGCAAAGGTGGTTGGACGTAAGGAGCGGCGTGACGCTGCCGCCAAAACGCCCACCACCGCCGCAAAATCCCCAGTGAAACCTGCACCAAAGCAGGGAGCAGCGGGTGGCGGCAATGCTAGGCAAGCCAACGGGAAGACGCCGGCAAGGAGCCAGCTACCGGCTCGACCGCCGCGGACAGCGGCCGTCACTGTCACGGTCCCCGCGAACGGCAAACTGACGTACGCGGAGGTTATGTCGACGGCTAGGTCTAAAATAAACCTGGCGTCCGTCGGCATTACAGCTCTCAAGATGAGGAGGGCAGTTACTGGAGCCCTGGTCCTGGAGATTCCAGGACCGGATGGTGGCGAGAAGGCCGACAAATTGGCCGGAAAAATGAGTGAGGCCCTACAGGGCAGCGGGGTGAAGGTCGCCAGGCCCACGAAACGTGCGGAGATACGCATAAGGGGCCTGGACGACTCTGTCACCCCGAAAGAAGTTGCTGCGGCGGTCGCCGCTGCTGGAGGTTGCAAGTTGGAGGACGTCCAGACCGGGGAAATCCGGTCATCCTCCAACACATTGGGCACCCTGTGGGTAAGATGCCCAGCAGCGGCTGCTAGGAAACTGGCTATTGCCGGTAAGGTGTCGGTGGGCTGGACGGAGGCGAAGGTGGAGCCGCTCCAAGCCCGGCCCCTTCAATGTTACCGCTGTCTCGAAATGGGACACACGAGACAGCGGTGCACAAACGAGACGGATCGCTCGGGTCGCTGTTATATCTGCGGCGACCTGGGCCACACGGCGAACGCCTGTAAGTCCGCCTCCCCGAAATGTCCGGTTTGCACGGACCAGGGGAGGCCGGCAGGGCACCGTCTCGGGAGCCGGGCGTGCAAGGCCGCCACCGGCAGAAGGTCCGGTAGAGGAGGAAGGAAGGCGGGGCCACCGGCAGCAGTCCCCGCCGCAAATGTCGCCGAAAGCACCCCGGCGGCAGAGAGGAAGGTAGTGGCTGAGAAGCCACCCGTGGCTGCGCCAGAACAAAGCGCAGCCGCGGCGTGCATGGACACGACGGCCTAAAATTCACGGGCCCAATAGTCCAGGCCAACCTCAATCGCTCGGCCAGGGCGCAAGACCTGCTTATGCAGGCCATGGCCGAGCGGGGTGCAGGGTTGGCCGTCGTGGCGGAGCCCCACCGTGTCCCAGACCATCCCCACTGGCTGGGAGACTCGGTGGGCTCCGTCGCCGTCGTGTCGGGAGGAAGGCCGGGTTCCCCGTCGTGCAGTCTCATTGAGCGCGGCGTGGGATACCTGGCCGTAGAGTGGGGAGGTTTGGCGGTGGTGGCCATTTATGCGCCTCCCAGCTGGCCTCTCGCGTCATTTGAGGAGTACCTGGACGGGGTTGGGAGATGTATCTCCCGCTGCCTTCCCCGTCCCGTACTCGTCCTGGGAGACTTTAACTCCAAAGCTGAGGCTTGGGGGTCCCCCAGGACAGACGCGAGAGGTAGGGAGGTGCTCGAATGGGCGGCAGGATTGGAGCTCTTACTACTTAATACGGGCTCCGTCCAGACGTGTGTGCGGCAGCACGGGGGGTCCATCGTAGACCTTTCATGGGCTACACCCCCCGCCGCACGCCGTGTTACGGGGTGGAGGGTGGCGGAAGAGGTCGAAACGTTATCTGACCACAGGTACGTGGTCCTCGACCTCTCCGCCCCCTTAAACGCAGGCACCCCGTCGCCGCCCAGGAAGGCCGCCACCGCGATGGGCGCTTAAGCGCATGGATGAGGACGCCCTGATGGCCGCAGCTATAGCCGCAGCATGGCTACAGCCTCCGGCAGAGCCCGTCGACGCGGAGGTGGAGGCCCAATGGTTCCGGGGAACAATGACGTCAGTGTGTGACGTCGCAATGCCCCGGGCCAGGGTCCACCCGAGGAAGGCGGTGTATTGGTGGTCGAGCGAGATCGCGCAACTTCGCACGGAGTGCAACAGCGCGCGACGCCAATACACCCGCTCCCGTCGACGGCGTAGAGAGCCGGAGGGGAGGGCTGCGGAGCTGTATGGGCACTACAGAGGAAAAGTAGTTGCCCTGCAGCGGGCCATCAAAGAGGCGAAGGCCCACGCCTGGAGGGTTCTCCTCGGCTCTCTGGACCGCGATCCATGGGGGCGCCCTTACCGCATGGTGATGGGAAGACTGCGTCCATGGGCGCCCCCGGTCACGGAGAGCCTAGACCCCCAACTTCTCGGGCGGGTGGTAGACACTCTGTTTCCCCCTGGTGGGGAGGTGTCACGCCCCCGTCCGGAACCGGAGGACCGAAGCATCGAATGGTCCTCCGATATGGGGGTCACGGAAGGGGAGATGGCCGTGGCTATCCAGCGCCTCCGGGGCAAGTCAAAAGCCCCGGGGCCGGATGGGATACCCGGCAAGGCGTGGGCGAAAGCCCTGGGCGTCCTCGGGGAGCGGCTGAGAGCGATGCTCTCAGCCTGTCTGAGGTCGGGGGTATTTCCCGACCTCTGGAAGGTGGGAAGGCTAGTCCTTATCCCGAAGGACGGAAGGCCCGCAGAGAGTCCCTCCGCGTACCGGCCGATATGTTTGCTCGACGAGGCGGGGAAGCTGCTTGAGCGAATAATCGCCAAGCGCCTCGTCGAGCACCTGTCCCGCGTCGGCCCCGATCTGGCGGACTGCCAGTATGGCTTCCGGGATGGGCGAGCCACCACCGATGCAGTGGCTCGCCTGAGGTCCGTCTCGGATGCGGCAGTCGCCCGGGGCGGGGTGTGTGTGGCGGTGTCTGTGGATATCGTCAACGCCTTCAACACCCTGCCCCTGACCGCCATCAGGGAGGCGCTCGAACGTCACCGAGTGCCTCCATACCTGAGGGCGGTCATCGGGGAGTACCTGCGGGACAGGCGGATAGAGTTCCCAGGCCGGTACGGGACGATGCGGAGGGACGTGGACCGCGGGGTTCCGCAGGGGTCAGTCTTAGGACCCCTGCTATGGAACCTCGGTTTCGACGCGGTCCTGCGGGCCGCAATCCCCGACGGCGCACATGTCATCTGCTACGCGGATGACACGTTGATTGTGGCCGTCGGGAAGACCCTCCGGAGAACCATCCGGAGGGTGGAGGTGGCAGCAGCAGCAGTCGTGGGGAGGATCTGCGACCTGGGCCTCCGGATCGCGCCGGAAAAGACCGAGGCTATACTCTTCAGGCAGCCTCGGTCTCGGCGGCCGGAGAGGTCGTGGGTCCGGGTAGGTGGTGCCTACGTCGAGGTGGGTTCCCGAATGAAGTATTTGGGGCTCACACTCGACAGCCACTGGCGCTTCGAGGCGCACTTTGACCGCCTCGTCCCCCGAGTCGAAAGGGCGGCGGCCGCGCTTGGCCGCCTTTTGCCCAACCTCGGGGGACCTGGGGACAGGATTCGCCGCCTATACATGGGAGTGGTGCGATCGATGACCCTCTACGGGGCCCCGATCTGGGCTCCGGACGTGATGGCCAGCCGGCGCAACAAACAACAGTTGCGCCGGCTCGAGCGACGGATGGCCATCCGCGTCGTGAGGGGGTATCGCACCACGTCCTACATGGCGGCGATGGCCCTGGCGGGTGAATTGCCCTTCGAGCTGCAGGCGGCTGTACGCGCGTGCGTCTATGCGCGCGTGCAAGCCATACGCCGGGTTCGAGGGGTTCCGCCGGGGCCCGAGGCGGTCCGAGGCTTCGAGAGCTGGTCCCGGAGACGCGCGCTTGTCTGGTGGCGTGGGGAGCTTCAAGCCCACGCCGCCGAGCGCGTCCCGGGGGCCCTCCTGCCACACCTAGATAGGTGGCGGGAGAGGTCGGGCAGGCCCACCTACCGAATGACGCAGGTATTCACCGGACATGGATGTTTCGGTGTCTACCTGCGTCGCATAGGGAGGGAAGAGACTGCTGGCTGCCACCACTGCAGTCTGGAGGAGGAAGACACGGCGCAGCACACGCTGGAGGTGTGCCCCGCCTTTTCAGCGCTGCGCCGTGTCCTCCAGCTGCATATCGGTTGGGACCTCTCGCTGCCAGCAGTAGTTGGGGCAATGCTGGACAGCGAGAGGAATTGGAGGGCGGTTGCCTCCTTCTGCGAACAGGTAATGCTGCAGAAGGAGGCGGCCGAGCGGGGTCGGGAACTGTCCGACCCCGCGCGAAGAGCCCGGGGGAGTCGCGGCCGTAGAGCCATAGGCCCGCCCCCGGGGACTTGAGGGAAGCCGGTCACCCCCTAAATATAACTGGGGTGGCCGGCGGTCCGGCTCTGTAGAGCTGGCGGAGTTGGGGCGGCGTAAGTTGCGGGTACGTTCAATTTGAACCCGCACTGCCGCCCCGGTGGCCGTGGCGTTCTGGGCGGGGGCCCGGGGCGCCTCGATTATACGGCCACGAGATGGAGCGGTGCAGGGCGCGACCTCCCTGCACTGCGGAACCAGGAGAAAGGGGGGATTAGTTTCCGAACCCCCCTCGGGACGCGCCGGCCCTTAGTAAATCAGGGCCGGCATGGTATGGGGGAGTCGCGGTTGGAGTTCTCTGAGAGGCCCCGTGACTCCCCCCTAATGCCTGAGGAGGCATTGCGTCCGAAAGGTCGCCGCTGTGTTTTTAGTGGGTCAAACCCCACACTACCCTTGCCGTTCCCCCGGACGGTAAGGGTGTCTGGCTAGCAGATTTTCACAGCGTAACAAAAAAAAAAAAAAAAAAAAAAAAAAAAATGGGTTAGTTTGGGTTGGAGAGCATGAGGCTGGAGCGGGCTGACACCCAGTACCGGGACAACCCTAGGACCACCTGAGGTCCGACGGGGAGACCCCCGGGCTGGGCGAAAACTCCGATGGAACTGATGTTCCCCAGATCGGTTTAGGCGCTAGCACGTATACGGGTATTGCAGCCCGGTGAGCGTGGGACGTGCCTTGCCAGGAAGGGGAATTTCGGTGAAGTTGGGGGCTCAATCTGGCCAAGACCACTCGCCTCACCTTCTCGTGGGGCTCTCCGTGACTCCGGACCGACTTCGGTCGGGCTGGAGTTCGAAAGAGCGAGTGGCATTCGGGAGGGGATCTCCAGGGGCCGAGCCGCAGTCATGCGGCCGGTACGGGTAGCGAACCCGGAGTACCCGAGCACCTACACCGTAAACCAGTGGTCATGTTTTACTGGAACGGGGGGCTTGCCTTAACCGGCCGGCCCGCGAGGATGACAACCTCTATAAAAAATCCCTAGCCCCAAGCTGCGGCACGCGGTGAAGAGGGTGCGTCTGGAGTAAGCGCCAGACGTGGCTGGTGGGTGCACCAGTCGTTAGCGACCAACCCCGGGGTACCTGGCGACCCCCCGGGCGTATCAGCCTTCCCCGGGTAAGGCGGCTCTGCCCGGGGTGACCTCCTTTCCGACCACACTCGTGGGAATTAGTATGGAAAATTTAAGCAACACAAAAAACCTTGATATAGAGGAGGCAGGTAACGAGGAGGTGAGCGAGAGGGAGGTTGATAGTAGGAGGCATCTAGAGATGTGCCGTGACGCTATAGTCCGGCTCTCTCCGTGCACGGATCTGTTTAGATCCCCAGCTGTGCCACGTGGCGTAGTGGCGAACGTCCAATCCGCCACAACGCAGAGCTCGGACATGGCGGGACCCAGTGGGGAGGACACTGAGAGTCGGTCGGTGACAAAAACCAGGAGCCGTAAAAACCTCCCACCGCCGGTCGTCGATACAGACGACGAGGAGGATTCGGATGCATCGTGCGTCTCGTTAATCTCGAGGTGCGAGAGCCGAGCATCTGAGGCGTCGACGGCGTCCACAGGCTCGAGAAAGAGGGGCAGGCCCCCAACCACGGGGGACTACGTCGGCCTTGCTGAGGCGAAGCGACGGTATGTCGAGGCACAGGAGGCAGAGCAGGAGGTGAGGGAGGTTGAGGCGATCCTCAACCCCTCTGTCCCGCCTCGCAGAACTAAGGGGAAGGGAACAATTCCCCTCCCCGACGAGGCGGAACTCTCCTGCCAATTCCGCAAGCGCCCAACGGCGGACGTGGCGGCACTCGTCCTGGAATACCAGGACGAGGTAGAGAAGGTGGCCTCCGTGTCAAAGGGCCTTAAGGGCAACCTTGCCCGAGCCCTCAGGGTGGCGGCCTTGAACACACGTACGGCCATCATGGAGCTGACCAACAGGTCGGCCTCCGCTGCCAGCCGTGAACTGGAGGCGGAGAACAGAAGCCTCCGTGAACAGCTGGCAGAGCTGAGGGCCGAGGTGGCGGGGCTGCGCCAGGCATTTGAGGGCCGTCGACTATCCCCGACACCGCTCCCCCGTATGGAGGTCGAGGTGACTGTGCCACCTCCCGCTGAAGCAGCAGATACCCGTATCCCTGCCCCGCCCAGTCCGGTCCGTCGTCAGACGCTGACGAGTCCGCCGCAAGTGCAGGCGGAGGAGGAGCTGCTCAAGCGCATTGGGACCCTAATCGATGCCAAACTGGCGTCGTTTAGTCGAAACGCGGATGAGGGTGGACACGAGAGTGTCACAGAATCCTCCCCCAACAAAAAACCGGTCTGGCAGAAAAAGGGGAAGAAGAAGGCGCAGAAGAATGCGACGGGGGCTGCAGCGGGAGGAACTGAGGCCTCGAAGGCGCCACAAGCACCTAAGGCGGCGCAAAAGACGACGCAGCCACAACGTCCTCCACAAAAGGGCAACACGGCCCCCCATCCTCATCAAGAGGAGTGGGCCAAGGTGGTGGGGAGGAAGCAGCGGCGTCAGAACGCAGCTGGAAAAGCAGCCACGGCTGCCGGAGAACCGGGCAAACTTGCAGGTAAGCAAGGAGCACCAGCAGGGAGGAAAGTGCAGGGCCCCACTGGGCCGGCCAAAAAATCACTGCCGGCCCGCCCCCCGCGCACTGCGGCCGTCACTGTGACGGTCCCCGCGGGAGGCAAACTCTCCTATGCGGAGGTAATGACGACCGCAAAGTCCAAGATTAACTTGGCAGAGGTCGGCATTACCTCCCTCAAGTTGAGGAGAGCCGTGACTGGGGCCCTGGTGATGGAAATCGCCGGACCGGAGGGCGCAGAAAAGGCCGACGCGCTGGCGTCCCGAATGGTGGCGGCCCTGGAAGGCACTGGGGTGACAGTCGCCAGGCCAATCAAGCGGGCGGAACTCCGCCTGCGCGGCCTGGATGACTCGGTCACCCCGAAGGAGGTAGCGGCGGCGGTTGCTGCCGCTGGTGGCTGCCGTGCAGAAGAGGTTCAGACCGGGGAGGTACGGTCCTCCTCCTCCACAATGGGCACCATCTGGGTGCGGTGCCCGTCGGCCGCCGCCAGGAAACTGGCGGTGGTAGGGAATGTGGCGATCGGCTGGACGCGGGCGACGGTTGAGTCGCTCCAGGCACGGCCTCTACAATGCTACCGCTGCCTGGAAATGGGCCACACCAGGCTGCGGTGCACGAACGAGGCGGACAGGTCGGGTCGCTGCTATATATGCGGCGACCCAGGCCACAAGGCCAGTGTCTGCAAAGCCTCCCCCAAGTGTCCGGTGTGTGCGGACCAGGGGAGGCCTGCAGGACACCGCCTCGGGAGCCGTGCCTGTAAGGCCGCGTCCGGCAAAAATGCTGGAGGAAAGGGGAGGAAGAAGGCGGGGTCGACGGCAGCAGACCCCGCTGCACCCGTCGCCGAAGGCACCACGGCGACGGGGAGAGACACCGGAGTGGTGGCTAGTGAGCCACCCGTGGCCGCGCCAGGAAAAGGCGCGGCCGCGGCGGAGATGGACACGACGGAGTAATGGGGCCCGAGGGCCCTATACTCCAGGTCAACCTCAACTGCTCGGCCAGGGCGCAAGACCTGCTTATGCAGGCCATGGCCGAGCAGGGGGCCGGGTTGGCCGTAGTGGCGGAGCCATACCGAATACCGCCCCACCCGCATTGGGTGGGTGACACGGTAGGCTCCGTCGCTGTCGTGTGGGGAGGGAGGCCGGGTACCCCGTCTTGTAAGCTCATCGAGCGAGGCACGGGGTACCTGGCAGTGGGGTGGGGGGAAATCGCGGTGGTGGCCTTATACGCACCTCCGAGTTGGTCCCTCGAGTCATTCGAACGGTATCTGGACGGGGTCGGGAGATGCATCTCCCGCTGCCTTCCCCGTCCGGTACTCGTCCTGGGCGACTTTAACTCTAAAGCTACGGCTTGGGGGTCGCCCAGGACCGACTCGAGGGGCATGGAGGTGCTCGATTGGGCGGCAGGACTGGAGCTCCGTTTGCTGAATACGGGCTCCGTCCTCACGTGCGTGCGGCAAAACGGGGGGTCGATTGTCGACCTGTCCTGGGCAACGCCCTCTGCCGCACGCCGTGTCACGGGGTGGAGGGTGGCGGAAGAGCTCGAGACATTATCGGACCACCGATACATCGTCATCGGGCTCTCCGCCGCCCCGCAAGCGGCACCCCGTCGCCGCCCTGGAAGACCGCCACCGCGATGGGCGCTAAAGCGCCTGGATCAGGACGCCTTGGTGGCTGCAGCCCTGGCCATGTCGTGGCTGGTTCCTCCCGAAGGTAATGTCGACGCGGCGGTAGAGGCCCGTTGGTTCCGGGGCGCAATGACGTCCATTTGCGACGTCGCAATGCCCCGGGCCAGGGTCTACGCCAGGAAGGCGGTGTACTGGTGGTCGCACGAAATCGCGGAACTACGCACACTGTGCATCCGCGCGCGACGCCAGTACACCCGTTGCCGTCGTCGACGACGGGAGGAGGAAGGCCGGGCTGCGGAGCTGTATGGGCGCTACAGGGAGAGAGTAGTTGCCCTGCAGCGAGCCATCAAGGAGGCAAAGGCTCACGCCTGGAGGGTTCTCCTCGGCTCTCTGGACCGAGACCCATGGGGGCGCCCTTACCGTTTGGTGATGGGACGTTTACGTCCCTGGGCGCCCCCGGTCACAGAGAGCCTGGACCCCGGGTTCCTCGGGATGGTTGTGGACACCTTGTTTCCCCATGGTGGGGAGGTGCCTCGCGACCATCCCGAGGCGGAGAACCGCACGACTGAGCGGTCCTCCGAACTGGGGGTGACCGAGGAGGAGATGGCCGTGGTGATCCAGCGGCTCCGGGGGAAGAACAGAGCCCCGGGGCCCGATGGGATACCCGGCAAGGTGTGGGCCATGGCCTCAGGCGTCCTGGGGGAGAGGCTCAGGCGGCTGTTTTCAGCCTGCCTGAGGACAGGGACGGTCCCCGTCCTGTGGAAGGTCGGGCGGATGGTCCTCCTGGCGAAGGAGGGTAGGCCCGCGGACTCTCCCTCCGCATACCGGCCCATATGTTTGCTCGATGAGGCGGGCAAAATGCTAGAACGCATTATTGCAAAGCGCCTCATCGAGCACCTATCCCGTGAAGGCCCCGATTTGGCAGACTGCCAGTTCGGCTTCCGAGAGGGCAGATCGACTGTCGATGCAGTCAGTCGACTGCGGTCCCTCTCGGATGCGGCAGTCGCCAGGGGTGGGGTGTGCGTTGCAGTGTCATTAGACATTGTCAACGCATTTAACACCCTGCCCTTCTCCGCCATCAGGGACGCACTTCAGCGTCACGAAGTGCCTCAGTACCTGGTGGCGGTAATCGGGGATTACCTAAGGGATAGGGGGATTATATTCCCGGGCCGGTATGGTATGCTGAGGAGGGAGGTCGACCGAGGTGTCCCACAGGGGTCCGTTTTGGGCCCCCTATTATGGAACCTCGGTTTCGACAACGTCCTGCGGGCTCCCCTTCCCGACGGCGCCAGCGTCATCTGCTACGCAGATGATACGCTCGTGGTGGCCGTCGGGATGACGCTGGGGAGGACCGTCCGACGGGCGGAGGTGGCAGCCGCCGCCGTTGTGGGAAGGATCCACGACCTCGGACTCCGGATAGCGCCGGAAAAGACCGAGGCCATATGCTTTC
This sequence comes from Eucera pruinosa, assembly GCA_028830335.1. Lineage (NCBI taxonomy): Eukaryota > Metazoa > Arthropoda > Insecta > Hymenoptera > Apidae > Eucera > Eucera pruinosa. Next base: position 14,975 of record JAMYCR010000508.1, read on the forward strand.
ACGGCAGGCCTCGGTCCCGGCCGCCGGAGAGGTCGTGGATGACGGTAGGTGGAGCCGCTGTCGAAGTAGGGTCCCGTTTGAAGTACTTGGGACTCCTACTCGACAGCACGTGGACGTTCGAAGCCCACTTCGATCGCCTCGTCCCCCGAGTTGAGAGGGCGGCGGCCGCACTTGGCCGCATATTGCCCAACCTCGGGGGACCGGGAGATAGAGTTCGCCGCCTCTATTTAGGTGTGGTACGGTCTATGGCCCTGTACGGGGCACCCGTATGGGCCCTGGACGTGATGGTCAGCCGGCGCAACAAGCAACAGTTGCGCCGGCTCCATAGGCGTATGGCCCTGAGGGTCATACGCGGGTACCGTACCACATCCTACGTGGCGGCGATGGCTCTGGCAGGAGAAATTCCCTTCGAACTGCAGGCGTCTGCACGTGCGTGTGTTTATACGCGCGTGCGGGCAATAAGCCGGGTTCGAGGGAGACCGCCAGAGCCCGAGGCGATCGTGGGCTTCGAAAGCCACGCCCGAGGACGCGCCTTGACAAAGTGGCGTGGGGAACTGCAGACCCACGCCACCGAGCGCGTCCCGGGAGCCCTCCTGCCCCACCTTACGAGGTGGCAGGAGAGGGGGCGTGGTAGGCTCACCTACCGTAGCGACGCAGGTACTCACCGGACACGGCTGCTTCGGTGTTTACCTGCGTCGAATAGGGAGGGAAGAAACGGCAGGCTGCCACCACTGCAGCCTGGAGGAGGAAGACTCGGCGCAGCATACGCTGGAGGTGTGCCCCGCCTTTTCAGCGCTGCGCCGAGTCCTCCAGCTGCAGATCGGGATGGACCTCTCGCTGTCAGCGGTACTTGGGGCTATGCTTGACAGCGAGAGGAACTGGAGAGCGGTGGTCTCCTTCTGTGAGCACGTTATGCTGCAGAAGGAGACCGCCGAGCGGGACCGCGAAAGAGCGGATCCCGCACGGAGAGCCCGGGGAAGGGGACGCAGGCGAAACGCCGGCCCTCCCCCGGGATTTGGAGGGTAGCCGGCGACCAACAAAGTCGCTGGCTGACCGAGCGTTAAAGCTCGGCTGAAATGGGGCGGCACAAGCGGGTGTTATAACAACGACCCGCACTGGTGCCGCCCCGGTGGCCGCGACGTCACGGGCGGGGGCCCGCGGCGTCCGTAATGACGGCCACGAGATGGAGCGGTGCGGGGTGCGACCTCCCTGCACCGCGGAAACAGGAGAAATTGGGGGACAATACCCCCCTCGGGACGCGCTGGCCCTAGAAAAGGGTCGGCAAGGCGTGGGGAGTCACGGTGGTGTTCTTTAAGAGAACCCGTGACTCCCCCCTGAGCGCCAGAGGAGGCAGAGCGTCCGAAGGTCGCCGCTGTGGTTTTAGTGGGTCAAACCCCACACTACCCTTACCGTTCCCCCGGACGGTAAGGGTGTCTGGTAAGCAGATTTCCACAGCGTAAAAAAAAAAAAAAAAAAAAAATGGGTTAGGTTTGGGTTGTCAACGACCATGGCTAGGTACGATGCACCAGTTCTCGTCAGATCACTGAAGTTAAGCTACCTAGGCGCGGATCACGTTTGGGATGGGTGACCGTCCGGTCCGCGTGTCGTTGGCAGCCCACGGGAGTTTTTCGCTTTCCGAGGATGGCGGTACTCGTGGTTCGAACGGCGGTGCTCTGATCAAGTGCTTGCTGAACGCTTCCGCAGTGCCGCGGCAGCGGTTGTTGTTGCCGGGAGGGCCTGGTAAAACAGGTTTGATGTGGGGCTTCTGGTCGACTAAGATCGAGGCTTCTATATTTTTTTTTGTCAACGACCATGGCTAGGTACGATGCACCAGTTCTCGTCAGATCACTGAAGTTAAGCTACCTAGGCGCGGATCACGTTTGGGATGGGTGACCGTCCGGTCCGCGTGTCGTTGGCAGCCCACGGGAGTTTTTCGCTTTCCGAGGATGGCGGTACTCGTGGTTCGAACGGCGGTGCTCTGATCAAGTGCTTGCTGAACGCTTCCGCAGTGCCGCGGCAGCGGTTGTTGTTGCCGGGAGGGCCTGGTAAAACAGGTTTGATGTGGGGCTTCTGGTCGACTAAGATCGAGGCTTCTATATTTTAGTCAACGACCATGGCTAGGTACGATGCACCAGTTCTCGTCAGATCACTGAAGTTAAGCTACCTAGGCGCGGATCACGTTTGGGATGGGTGACCGTCCGGTCCGCGTGTCGTTGGCAGCCCACGGGAGTTTTTCGCTTTCCGAGGATGGCGGTACTCGTGGTTCGAACGGCGGTGCTCTGATCAAGTGCTTGCTGAACGCTTCCGCAGTGCCGCGGCAGCGGTTGTTGTTGCCGGGAGGGCCTGGTAAAACAGGTTTGATGTGGGGCTTCTGGTCGACTAAGATCGAGGCTTCTATATTTTTTGGGGAGCATGAGGCTGGAGCGGGCTGACACCCAGTACCGGGACAACCCTAGGACCACCTGAGGTCCGACGGGGAGACCCCCGGGCTGGGCGAAAACTCCGATGGAACTGATGTTCCCCAGATCGGTTTAGGCGCTAGCACGTATACGGGTATTGCAGCCCGGTGAGCGTGGGACGTGCCTTGCCAGGAAGGGGAATTTCGGTGAAGTTGGGGGCTCAATCTGGTCAAGACCACTCGCCTCACCTTCTCGTGGGGCTCTCCGTGACTCCGGACCGACTTTGGTCGGGCTGGAGTTCGAAAGAGCGAGTGGCATTCGGGAGGGGATCTCCAGGGGCCGAGCCGCAGTCATGCGGCCGGTACGGGTAGCGAACCCGGAGTACCCGAGCACCTACACCGTAAACCAGTGGTCATGTTTTACTGGAACGGGGGGCTTGCCTTAACCGGCCGGCCCGCGAGGATGACAACCTCTATAAAAAATCCCTAGCCCCAAGCTGCGGCACGCGGTGAAGAGGGTGCGTCTGGAGTAAGCGCCAGACGTGGCTGGTGGGTGCACCAGTCGTTAGCGACCAACCCCGGGGTACCTGGCGACCCCCCGGGCGTATCAGCCTTCCCCGGGTAAGGCGGCTCTGCCCGGGGCGACGTTTATTTCCGACCACTCTCGTGGGATCAATTATGTATTGTTCAAATTCTAAAACACAAAACGAAGAGGGTAGGCGCGAGGAGGAGGAGAACTCTGGTTCGACCAGAGTGAGCAGTGGAGGGAGATCGTGAGTCCTTGCGCACGGCTCCAAGAGGGGGAGGCCAGCGGGGACCGTGACAGGTCTCCGGTCGTCGATCCCAACGTTGCGGGGCCCAGCACGGAGGAAGGCAGCCCCGTAATGGGACTTCGAACGAGGAGCGGGAGGATGCTTCCCCCCGCGCCCATCACGTCCGATGACGGAGAGGAGTCCGACTGCTCCTTCGTCTCGCTTTCGTCGAGACCGGACAGTCGCTCCTCCTCCAAAAAGAGGGGCAGGCCGCCAACAACCGGCGAGTACGTCGGCATGGCAGAGGCAAAACGCCGATATGTGGAGGCCCACGAGGCGGAAATGGAGGTCAGGGAGGTAGAGAGAATTCTCGACCCCTCAGTACCTCCCCGAAAGCCGGGCAAGGGGACAATTCCCCTCCCCGACGAAGTAGATATGGCGAGGGACTACCGCCAAAAGCCAACAGCAGATGTGGCGGCGGTAGTCCTAGAGTTCATGGACGAAGTCCTGAAAGTGGCGTCGGTGTCGAAGGGGCTCAAGGGCAACCTGTCACGAGCCCTTAGAATTGCCGTCCTAAACACAAGAACCGGCGTGATGGAGCTGGCAGGACGGTCGTCCACCGCTACCACACGGAAGCTCGAGGAGGAGAACCGTGCCTTACGTGAGCAGATGGTGGACCTGAAAGCCGAAATGGCCAGGCTCCGTGAGGCCGTGGAATCCCGGCCGCTCAGGCCGCGGACACCACCGCGACAGCCGTTGGCCGCAAGAATGGAGGCTGCACGTGCTGCGACTGCGTCTGCAGACGTGCACGAGGTGGCGCCAAGGGCAAGCAGCCCGGCTCACGGTCCTCCAGCGATTGTGAGGAAGTGGAACCGATTGGGGAGAACCTACTCGACCGCATCGGCTCCCTCATCGATGCGAAGCTGGCGTCGTTTAAGAGGGAGCAGGCGATCCGCGTGGAGCCGACCTCGGCGGAAGCACCCGCAGAGACGGCCTCAAAGCCGACCAAGAGTCAGCGGCGGAGGGAAAGGCAGGCGGCAGCGGCCGCTGCGAAAGCAGCGCCCACCAAGGCTCCGCAGCCTCCCAAGGCAGCAGGCGGTCCAAAGGCCGCTGGTCAGCGTCAGCCGGCGCAGCAAACCGCACGGCCGCTGACCGAGAGGAACGGAAAAGAGAAGCCTGGTACGGAGGAGTGGGCAAAGGTGGTTGGACGTAAGGAGCGGCGTGACGCTGCCGCCAAAACGCCCACCACCGCCGCAAAATCCCCAGTGAAACCTGCACCAAAGCAGGGAGCAGCGGGTGGCGGCAATGCTAGGCAAGCCAACGGGAAGACGCCGGCAAGGAGCCAGCTACCGGCTCGACCGCCGCGGACAGCGGCCGTCACTGTGCACGGTCCCCGCGAACGGCAAACTGACGTACGCGGAGGTTATGTCGACGGCTAGGTCTAAAATAAACCTGGCGTCCGTCGGCATTACAGCCCTCAAGATGAGGAGGGCAGTTACTGGAGCCCTGGTCCTGGAGATTCCAGGACCGGATGGTGGCGAGAAGGCCGACAAATTGGCCGGAAAAATGAGTGAGGCCCTACAGGGCAGCGGGGTGAAGGTCGCCAGGCCCACGAAACGTGCGGAGATACGCATAAGGGGCCTGGACGACTCTGTCACCCCGAAAGAAGTTGCTGCGGCGGTCGCCGCTGCTGGAGGGTGCAAGTTGGAGGACGTCCAGACCGGGGAAATCCGGTCATCCTCCAACACATTGGGCACCCTGTGGGTAAGATGCCCAGCAGCGGCTGCTAGGAAACTGGCGATTGCCGGTAAGGTGTCGGTGGGCTGGACGGAGGCGAAGGTGGAGCCGCTCCAAGCCCGGCCCCTTCAATGCTACCGCTGTCTCGAAATGGGACACACGAGACAGCGGTGCACAAACGAGACGGATCGCTCGGGTCGCTGTTATATCTGCGGCGACCTGGGCCACACGGCGAACGCCTGTAAGTCCGCCTCCCCGAAATGTCCGGTTTGCACGGACCAGGGGAGGCCGGCAGGGCACCGTCTCGGGAGCCGGGCGTGCAAGGCCGCCACCGGCAGAAGGTCCGGTAGAGGAGGAAGGAAGGCGGGGCCACCGGCAGCAGTCCCCGCCGCAACTGTCGCCGAAAGCACCCCGGCGGCAGAGAGGAAGGTAGTGGCTGAGAAGCCACCCGTGGCTGCGCCAGAACAAAGCGCAGCCGCGGCGTGCATGGACACGACGGCCTAAAATTCACGGGCCCAATAGTCCAGGCCAACCTCAATCGCTCGGCCAGGGCGCAGGACCTGCTTATGCAGGCCATGGCCGAGCGGGGTGCAGGGTTGGCCGTCGTGGCGGAGCCCCACCGTGTCCCAGACCATCCCCACTGGCTGGGAGACTCGGTGGGCTCCGTCGCCGTCGTGTCGGGAGGAAGGCCGGGTTCCCCGTCGTGCAGTCTCATTGAGCGCGGCGTGGGATACCTGGCCGTAGAGTGGGGAGGTTTGGCGGTGGTGGCCATTTATGCGCCTCCCAGCTGGCCTCTCGCGTCATTTGAGGAGTACCTGGACGGGGTTGGGAGATGTATCTCCCGCTGCCTTCCCCGTCCCGTACTCGTCCTGGGAGACTTTAACTCCAAAGCTGAGGCTTGGGGGTCCCCCAGGACAGACGCGAGAGGTAGGGAGGTGCTCGAATGGGCGGCAGGATTGGAGCTCTTACTACTTAATACGGGCTCCGTCCAGACGTGTGTGCGGCAGCACGGGGGGTCCATCGTAGACCTTTCATGGGCTACACCCCCCGCCGCACGCCGTGTTACGGGGTGGAGGGTGGCGGAAGAGGTCGAAACGTTATCTGACCACAGGTACGTGGTCCTCGACCTCTCCGCCGCCTTAAACGCGGCACCCCGTCGCCGCCCAGGAAGGCCGCCACCGCGATGGGCGCTTAAGCGCATGGATGAGGACGCCCTGATGGCCGCAGCTATAGCCGCAGCATGGCTACAGCCTCCGGCAGAGCCCGTCGACGCGGAGGTGGAGGCCCAATGGTTCCGGGGAACAATGACGTCAGTGTGTGACGTCGCAATGCCCCGGGCCAGGGTCCACCCGAGGAAGGCGGTGTATTGGTGGTCGAGCGAGATCGCGCAACTTCGCACGGAGTGCAACAGCGCGCGACGCCAATACACCCGCTCCCGTCGACGGCGTAGAGAGCCGGAGGGGAGGGCTGCGGAGCTGTATGGGCACTACAGAGGAAAAGTAGTTGCCCTGCAGCGGGCCATCAAAGAGGCGAAGGCCCACGCCTGGAGGGTTCTCCTCGGCTCTCTGGACCGCGATCCATGGGGGCGCCCTTACCGCATGGTGATGGGACGACTGCGTCCCTGGGCGCCCCCGGTCACGGAGAGCCTAGACCCCCAACTACTCGGGCGGGTGGTGGACACTCTTTTTCCCCCTGGTGGGGAGGTGTCGCGCCCCCGTCCCGAATCGGAGGACCGTAGCATCGAGTGGTCCTCCGATCTGGGGGTCTCGGAAGGGGAGATGGCCGTGGCTATCCGGAGCCTCCGGGGCAAGCCAAAAGCCCCGGGGCCGGATGGGATACCCGGCAAGGCGTGGGCGAAAGCCCTGGGCGTCCTCGGGGAGCGGCTGAGAGCGATGCTCTCAGCCTGTCTGAGGTCGGGCGTGTTTCCCGACCTCTGGAAGGTGGGAAGGCTGGTCCTTATCCCGAAGGATGGAAGGCCCGCAGAGAGTCCCTCCGCGTACCGGCCGATATGCTTGCTCGACGAGGCGGGGAAGTTGCTTGAGCGAATAATCGCCAAGCGCCTCGTCGGGCACCTGTCCCGCGTCGGCCCCGATCTGGCGGACTGCCAGTATGGCTTCCGGGATGGGCGAGCCACCACCGATGCTGTGGCTCGCCTGAGGTACGTCTCGGATGCGGCAGTCGCCCGGGGCGGGGTGTGTGTGGCGGTGTCGCTGGACATCGTCAACGCCTTCAACACCCTGCCCCTGACCGCCATCAGGGAGGCGCTCGAACGTCACCGAGTGCCTCCATACCTGAGGGCGGTCATCGGGGAGTACCTGCGGGACAGGCGGATAGAGTTCCCAGGCCGGTACGGGACGATGCGGAGGGACGTGGACCGCGGGGTTCCGCAGGGGTCAGTCTTAGGACCCCTGCTATGGAACCTCGGTTTCGACGCGGTCCTGCGGGCCGCAATCCCCGACGGCGCACATGTCATCTGCTATGCGGATGACACGTTGATTGTGGCCGTCGGGAAGACCCTCCGGAGAACCATCCGGAGGGTGGAGGTGGCAGCAGCAGCAGTCGTGGGGAGGATCTGCGACCTGGGCCTCCGGATCGCGCCGGAAAAGACCGAGGCTATACTCTTCAGGCAGCCTCGGTTCT
>JAMYCR010000509.1:0-22461 GCA_028830335.1 Eucera pruinosa
TCGAATATCCATAAAAAAGAGTATGAATACGGCAGGGGAACGTAGATGAAAAATGTTCGGTCTGCTAATTATTCTACTCTTTCCTTTCAGCAGCGAATACAGCACAGTAGAACCTCCATTATATGAACACTTAATATTTGAACCTCCCGCTACATGAACGCTGTATTATAATCAAATCGAGTGCTAAACGCTTATCGTTTTATTATATGAAAAATTTTCTAGCATGAACACATTTATCCCCAAATTAATTCACGTATCAGAAGTTCTACTGTTCCTCGCATTTATGTGCGTCTATGCTTCGACGAAGCGTTAATTATTCGCACGTAACGCGACCTGGAATCGTTTTACAATTCGCACTAAATCCAATAGCGGACAAAAGTTTAAGGCCACGTCTTTGTTTGGTAGATTATCATACTTTACCATTGATATATTAAGTAGCTAACAATTTGAATTTTGATTTAATATCACGCGTACACTTGCATAGACTATCTATGACTCGATTCGCTGTACTTGAGTAATACAGTTTCGCAGCCGTGGCCGAATTTAGCTGGATATTACACAAAACTGCCAGCTAAACGTTTCCCTCGAACCGTTCGCGCTGTTCGTTTCTATAGGCAAGCGCGACACGTGCACGTTTCGCGTTACAAAGTGTCCTTCGCACTGCGGCCAATGCAAGTGCAATGTAGCGCCGCCTGCACCCTGTACAGGTGGGTCACGATAAATGCCAGTCCAAGCAGCGCGATATTCGATTCACGGGGGAAGAAAGCCAACTGTCCAGACTTTGATTTTAGCGTGCTTTTGTAGGATGATAGCATACCGATATTTGTCGACATTAAGAGTGAATATTAAGCGCAGCTACTTAATAGTTTTAAAGGTAGATCCACCGTGTGCGTCGATCATTATTCGATTGTTACAAGTCTAGACTGAGTAACAGCTTATTTACAAGTTGATGTACAAATGGTAATGATGATAGTTTAACATTATGGTTTATATAGGGTGAGAGCAAAGATGTCGATGGTTTCGACGATAAATAATCGCACGATTATATTCAAAATGTGAATAATGGACGCGCGCACGGTTCAATTATTGCGAATTTGGACGCATTTATTTAATTTTGGCGACAGAAATGCGAAAATGCACTAATACACCGTGTATCTTCGTGTAACTTCGCATTAATTAAACTAACAAACCAATTGAAACTCTATTTGGCTTGTTTGCGAATGAATATAATACTTAGTGAAATCCTGATGGCTTAGTTATCAATTTGTGCACTTAATAATACTGTAGTAATCTATTAGTGTGGCGTAGCTGGCGAATATCCGGTTATTGCATTATTCAAATCTTTATTATAATTTAATAATTTAAGTTCTAAACGATTAAATATAAATACTATTAAAAATTAATCGAAATGAATAAGATTTAGTAAATATAGTTTATGATACTAAATTTAATAAATTTAATATATTTAATTTAGAAGAAATGAAATTCATCTATAATTAGATCTTTTGTATAAAATCCAACTACAAATGGGAATCCCCCTAAACTTAGTAATAAACATAATATAATTAATTTTTTTATGATGAATAAATTTTAAATATATCTCCAGAATTTTGTGTAAATATTGACTACTTTTTATTCTAAAAATATATATCTTTATACACGTAAAAATATTAAAAATTTAAGTATGGCGTAAATAATTGTATGTAAATAAGGTAATTCTAGTAAATTTATTCTTAGAATTCTTAATTGTCTTAACTCGGATAGGACAATAGTTCTTTTCAAATCTATTTCAAAATTCGCAATTAAATCCTAAATATTAAGATAGTCAATTTAGAAATTAATAAAACAAATTTATTGCAGTTTAACGTTCATAAATTATTCGACATCGGCTTAAAATATTTGTTACTCCAATATTCAGTTATTGCGACTTTGGACGTGCTTCTTTAATTTTGGCGAGGGAAATGCGAAATTGTACTAATAGATCGTGGATCTTCGTGTAACTTCGCACTAATTATACTAATAAACCAATTCAAAATTATATTATACTAATAAACCAAAATAAATGCAATACTTTGTGAAATCCTGAATGCTTAGAATCAATCTATGCACTTAATAATAAAACTTTAACTCGTTTCTTAAACCGATTAGGTTGGATTTCATTTTCAAATTAAAAAAACGCGCCCAAATCGACATTCACTGAATAATGGAATAGCGAATATTTTAAGTCGGTATCGAATAATTTATTATAATTATGCTACAGTAAATTGTTTCATCGATTGCTAAAGTAACTATATTAATATTTAGTGCTTAATTGCTAATTTTGAAATAGATCTTAAAAGAATTATTGCCCTATCCGAGTTAAGACAATTAGGATTTGTAATAAGAATTCTAAGAATAAAGTTAGTAGAATTAACTGATTTACATATAATTATTCACGCTATACTTAAATCTTTAATATTTTTTCGTGTAGGAAGATATACATTTTTAGAACAAAAAGTAGTAAATATTTACACAGAATTATGGAAGTATATTTAAAATTTATTCGTCTGAAAGATTAATTATATTATTTTTATTATTTAGTTTAGGTGGATTCCCATCTTTAGTTGGATTTTATTCAAAAGATCTAATTACAGAAGAATATTTCTTTTTCTATATTAAATATATTAAGTATATTAAATTTAACATTAGCAACTACATTTACTCTATTTTATTCATTTCGATTAATTTTAATAGTATTTATATTTAATCGTTTGGAACTTAAATTATTAAATTATAATTAAGATTTTAATAATTCAATAACCGGATATTCGCCAGCTACGCCACACTAATAGATTACTACAGTATTATGAAGTGCACAAATTGATAACTAAGCCATCAGGATTTCACTAAGTATTATATTCATTCGCAGAAAAGCCAAATAGAGTTTGAATTGGTTTATCAGTCTAATTAATGCGAAGTTACACGAAGATACACAGTGTATTAGTGCAATTTTGCATATCTGTCGCCAAAATATAATAAATGCGTCCCAATTCGCATTAATCGAACCGTGCGCGCGTCCATTATTCGCCAGCTACGCCACAACTATTTTGAATATAATCGTGCGATTATTTATCGTCGAAACCATCGACATCTTTGCTCGCACCCTATATAAACCACAATGTTAAACTATCATCATTACCATTTGTACATCAACTTGTAAATAAGCTGTTACTCAGTCTAGACTTGTAACAATCGAATAATGATCGACGCACACGGTGGATCTACCTTTAAAACTATTAAGTAGCTGCGCTTAATATTCACTCTTAATGTCGACAAATATCGGTATGCTATCATCCTACAGAAGCACGCTAAAATCAAAGTCCGGACAGTTGGCTTTCTTCCCTTGTGAATCGAATATCGCGCTGCTTGGACTCGCATTTATCGAGACCCACTTGTACAGGGTGCAGGCGGCGCTACATTGCACTCGCATTGGCCGCAGTGCGAAGGACACTTTGTAACGCGAAACGTGCACGTGTTGCGCATGCCTATAGAAACGAACAGCGCGAACGATTCGAAAGTAACGTGTAGCTGGCAGTTTTGTGTAATATCCAGCTAAATTCGGCCACGGCTGCGAAACTGTATTTCGCAAGTACAGCGAATCGAATCATAGATAGTTTGTGCAAGTGTACGCGTGATATTAAAACAAAATTCAAATTGTTAGCTACTTAATATATCAATTGTAAGATAGATCGGATGATTTTCGAATGGTTAAATCAAAAACTCAACAAGGCGTTTCAAAACTCGATTCATTAACTGTTCGCTGCGACAGCTCGTACAAGAGTGGGTCTCTTTCGACCATTCGATAGTTCTGAGGACGCCTTCGCCAGCATGGTTTGTTTACAACCGACGATACGATTAGCCCGAAGAAACTTCTCTTGAGAGGGGAAAGCGCGTTGACAAAACGCATATGGTCCACCCCGACCGCTTACCGATTTCAACCTTTCTAACACCTACAAAGTTTTGTAGCTGAAATTTACTACAATAGAGTTTGATATTTAACGTATAACTACTTCGCATTGAAAGAATTATTTGACTGAACAATGTGTATAACATTTTCTTAATAGTAGTAGTGGCTGCAGAAATTGTCAAACGACTATGACAATTTAATTTATCACTTTGCTATATGTTGGCTAGCATAAAACTTATTTTTTGCTTTTCCTCTTCATACATATGTCATTTTCTCCGTCAACGACGCAGTTGTCTTTCGTGGTAACTTGTTTCGATTTGAATTCGATAGTTCCTGCACTAGGAGAGTTTAATTTAATAATAAATGAAGCAGAGCTATTTATCTTACATTGTGGCATATAGGGTGAGTCGTGTAACGGAATCGCCGGAATGTTCTTGTAAACTATGTATTCTGTTAAGAAATGTTTCAAACAAAAGTTACTCGGTATCAAAATGAGAGTAGAATACAGTAACTACTTTTTTACGTTCTTATCAAGACATGAAAGTCACCTTAAATTTTTTAATCGTAATGTACAAAATTGGACTATGCAATCCGAAAGTCTATTAACATAGAATATAAAATTATTAAGATACATGGGGTTTGTGTTTGTAGCAGTGCGTACTGATTACAATTACATGCTGAATATCTATGCGATACTTTCACACCGCGAATTACTGGATACGAAAATCACAATTTCTAAGTATGGTGATATATTTATGCGATGTTACTGATGGTTGAAGGAATGCTTATTTCTTGTTCGTACGTTTTTGCAAATCCCACTAATATGTGCACTGAAAGCGTTAAGATTGTTTCATAATAGGCGGCTCTCAAAATTGTTAATCGTTAAAGGGACGACATACTGTCGATTTTGGCAGGGCAGAAGGGACTAGTGGAAGAAGACTCCAGTGATGCAATAATGTTAAAGAGATCACAACTTTCCGGATTATCTTCTGATCAAATGTTCGCCAGAAGATTGTTTCCTCGCCTGAACTGCTTTATGATCTACTTTAATACATAGCCCCTCGCTTTATGACTAGGTACGCGTCTTCGAGTTTAATGCCATTTTAGTATCTTTGGCGGCAAATAAAATAACAGATTATTGCGAGTTACTTGTGACTGCTGGAAATATGACAAGGTGCATTATTACGGCATTTGATAGTATAACTTCGGAAACAGTAACGCAAGTACGAAATATGTCTACGTATTCGTACTGATTATTGTGGGCAACATTAGCATGGACGAATATTGCATATTATAGTTAAAATGCAGAACATAACACTTATATCCAAAAAAGAAACAGCTTGGATTCTCACCTTGATACCAACTGCTACCATTTGAAGCACGTTTTCGTACAACAAATAGTCTGCGCTTCTATCACCACCATCTTCACTTCAATTTATCGATCTATTCTCTCATATGGACACACGGCTTCCCGCAGTAAACCGCTTCCGCCTCCTAAAATCGCTATAATCACGCACCCTGCTTGCACACAACCCACTTGCATTCATACACCTAACCATGTCTCCTTAGGCGGTAGTCCCCAATGGCGGCCAGGCATGTCAGCGAGTTGACTTTACCGACAAAATGGGCCAAAAAAATATGGGTTTGCCTGATACAACTTTTCGTCCTTATATGAGAGAAGTTTGGCTCGAAATAGGGCTCATTCGAAAGAGGAGGTTTCAACGCAACGTGGTCAGGTAGTCTTGTGGTCAAATTATGTTGATATATAATAATAATGAGCGTTGTAAAGCGGAGCAAAAAATGACAGCTCGACAGCCGTCGAATCTAAGCATTTTTTTGATACGGAGAGAATGATCTGCATGAAATGAATACCTGACCACGTCGCGTTGAAGTCTCCCCTTTCGAATGAGCTATCGTGCAACTCAAAAGCTTCTCATATAAGGACGAAAAGTTGTATCGCGTAAAGGCATGCGTTTTCGGATGAATTCGCCATATTGACGATAAAACAGAGCAAAATACGTATCAAGTTCAGTTCAGCTGTTATGCACGAGGGGCGCCTAATCATAAAGACCAAATGAGAATTGGCTGGGACTGGAGGAGTAGTTCGATGTACCACTACATTGAACTCTGCCTATCCGTGTGTCGCCGACGCTTTCCTCCTGTAAAAAATGACCGCACGTTTTGCCGTGCGCCCGGCAAGCGGCACCGCGATTTGTTTACGGAAAAGCAAAACAAGCAGCGATACCTTTTAGACGCAACGCAACGCAGCGCGTCCACGACGCACGCATAGGCAGAATTCAATTTAGGTCGTACCATAATTTTTTTACATTTTGAAAGTAATATGTATGGTAACATGTTGGAGAAAGTTTTCGGATTTTTTTACCGCAAAACTTAGGTATAACATATGGAAAACTCTACACTAATATGAAAAATGCAGATTTCGTTGTGAAGCTGTAAAAGTACTATTTTTATATTTTTATGGTAACAACATATTATTATAGCAATTATCCCCAATTTTTTTAGATTTTTGTAAAAGTGAACCGTAGTTATAAAAATCAAAAACCAATCTTTTTGAAATATTCGCGCGAAAAAGCAATCTTCACTTTACATTTTTAGATGATCTTTATGCAGTGACTGCGTTACGTGATTTTTAATATTTCTATATTCGGAAGAACAATATATAGAGCCGACTCTCGATTATCCGGCCCCTGCAGGACCAGAGCTCGGCCGGATAAACAAATGACCAGTTAATCTTGCAGCATGTTTATAGATTGTTATGTTGATAGTAAAAAATTAATATTAAATATATTAATAATGTTTAATATTTATACACACGTATGTACATACGGTCCATATATACAATCATACCATCTCAATATAATATAATGCTACATAATATGTATGTACATATGTGATATTTGTTTAATGTCATTTTTTACAAAAAAGTTGCTAATTTTTTATGTTTCTGTTATTTCGTTTCGTTCGTTAATGTGATGTCACGCTACTTTCTCAAAAATGATATGTCAATTGCTAATGAATCTTCTTCCTGTTCACCATACTTCGTCGCTGTTACAAGTGCAATTTTTCCTTCTGCGCGACTCACTTTCTTATCTCTATCTATACTCTAAGAAGTGCGGAATACTGTACTCAGAGATTTAGTGCGAATGGAAAAAAAATTAATATGAAGATACGTATTTAAACAATTACAAATACATGTGACAATAATTACGCAAGAAAGTGAATAATTACACAATATTTCATATCAACAAAAATGTGGCCGGATAAAACGGAGGCCGGTTCAAATACGGCTGGGTAATCGGGAGTCTATTGTAAATAGAAGTTGTAAATTCAGTTAACTGAAACTATTTCATATATTTATATTTTGAAGTTTGAAAGATTATTTTAATGATTGGATTGGCAGAGTGACTACGAGTTCAGACTGTAAACCCATACTTAACATTTTCGTCATAAGTTCGTTATTCATTTATTCGTAACTATACAATATGCCAATAAGTGGCAATAATTGCAAAACATGTTAATGTAATTTTAAGAATATTTTATTCTGAAGTATACGCAGAAATAATTTCGGAGCACATTTTACGTGATTATCTCTCTAGCCGCGAATTCTTCTACTTACGAGTATTACTTAGTATTTGCTAGATCAAATAAATGTATGAAATGACACCACACACCTGTACTTCAATCCAACCATATTTATTAACGATAAGTACTATTGAAATAGATTTCTTTTATTTATTAGGTGTCGGAGAAGCTAAATGATTCTATAATTAACAAATCATATGAATAGTAAATCTATGGAAACAAACTGAATTGGCATGTAGTTATGAATTAAAAAAAGAAATATAGGGAAGAAAGATTAATTTGTGCGCAGCACGAACTCACGACCAAAATAACCATTATATAATATTCACAGGCAGAACCTATAACCACTCTGCCAATGTATTTAGTAAAATCATTCTTTCTATTTTAAGATATAGTGTGGGGAAATAGTGCTAGTTGACTGAATCTATTATTTTTGTTATCTATATATTATTCTTCCAGATGTAGAACTATTAAAAATCACGTACGGTATTCACTGCATGGAAAACATAAGAATTTAAAGAAAGGAATGCATTTTCGCGCGAAATACCTCGGCAAAATTGATTTTTAATTTTTTAACTACAGCGCACAATTCCAAAAAATCTGAAAGATATTGGGGACAATAGATATAATAATATGTTGTTATCGTAAAAATATAAAAGTAGTGTTCTTACAACTTCACTACGAAATCTGCATTTTTCAGATTCTTTTAGGGTTTTTCATTTTGTACACCTAAACTTTGCAATAAAAAAATCCGAAAAATTCTCTAATATATATCATTATATTTCTAATATGTCAGATTTTTCCCAGAATTTTTGCTTGCCATTAAATGGGACAAATATGGCAAAAACTAATATTTCATTTCTTCCCCATTACTACCCCTCAGATCGAGATAGAGGATTGAAACTTAGTGCGAAAGCTTTTCTTTGGCTAAGTTATCAAATGGTACATCAAAAGTCTAATTTGGTTCAAGGGCAGTTATGACCCCCTTATCCGGCTCTACTATTTAACTTGTGCGGGGCGCGAACTGGCGACCAAAATATTTTATACGGATTTCATTGTCGAACCGCAAAGCACTCTCATGCTATCGTTGCGTTGAATTGTCACGGCGGCAATGCGGCAACCCTGTCTATGATTTTTGGCAACGCTGCTGCCTCTTGACGATTTCTCCCCTTGCCCCGATGACGCACATAAACAGCTGTGAATTACTCTACGCTTTCGTGAAGGAAAACGATAGTGGCTCCGCCTCGTATTCGTCAGGCAGCCACATGCTTGTAGAAAATGATCTTACTGTAACGAAATCTACCATGCCTACGAAATCTGTGACGTCACGCGAGGGGACTACCGCCTTAAAGCACAATTAAAGAAATGAGGTTTCGACAGAAATTTGGTTTGCCTTCCAAATATAGTATCGTGTGTTTTATTTTACGTATTTTATATATTTCTACATGTGATATGCCTTCTGTGCCTTTTTGCATGTCTAAATTTCCCATAAATGCATAAATATCTGCAGCCTATTAGTAAAACTACTATCCCATACCTCAATTATTTAATCACATTAGAGCGAATTCTTGCTGTAAAATACCGTCTTACAGTGGGAATTCCCACAATTCTTTGATCGTGTTAGAGCAAAATTGTGTTGCACAAGTACTGTGTTATAGGGCTTAACTGTAGTTTCATTATATGGTATTGTAGAGTTTTCTATTTTAGCAGAAGCGTCGCCCAGGTTCAATCACGTATGTAGTTCTGCTTTCTAACTTTTAGTATGGTAGGGCAAATGACAATGAACGCAGGTGCCTGTTTAAAACAAACAATATTGAATGTATATGAAAATTTTCTTGTATATTTGCATAAAAGTAAACGTCTATTTAAGAGTGATTCATATTTGATATTATGGACCCCTTTAGCTTTCTACGAAGTTAAATAATGGACTATCGAAAACTATCGATAAACTTGACAACGACATCAAATCAGCGGTCAAAAACTACTGTATCGTCGAAATCTCTCCAACATGGAGAAATCTCGTGGTTCAATGTATTGATAGTGACGTGATTGAGGAGGACGGGAATTTGGTAAATAAATTAAATTGAATTGAGCCGAAAGAATAATAATATTTATTGGTTCGAACGATACGATTAGGGGAAAAAAGCCTTGCGGCATAAAAAACCCCTTGAAATGTGATTAATTTGTCGCAATGAACGATGAAAGTGCGAGCGGATGTGTGTGTGTATTGTGCGTGTGTTGCGTACGATTGATTGCGATTTCGTGCGAGGAGTGCAATGTCTCCTCGCGATGTTGTGTATACGAGAGCATGGCCTGAGACGGAGAACTGGCCTCCGCGCGATTCCGGAAAACCGAAGTGTGAATCGAGTTGCTCTAATTGAAAGAACCCGTCCGAGCGAGAGGAGTGCAGGGTCTCACTCGCCCAGGATACGATATGCAGGCCGTGCGCGATATTCGTTGGGCGTGCCAGGGGCAACACCACCAACGAGGAGTTCAGTGTCTCCTCGCAATATTGTGTAATATTTGTTGTGTATTGTTCGGGAATCACGGGTGCGCGATGGCGTTAATCGTATGCACGTTACGACGTTACCCGCGATCTATACCGGCCCTTGTTCGAAAAACGACGAGTGCCCGACACACGATCTATACCGCACTGGATCCACGACTCGACTTTCCATTCGATATGCAAAGATCTCCCGAGAACACCGCGAGAGGGGTGATGGTTAAGAAAAAAAAGATCCGTTCTTCTCATTCGTTACGGAATGCGATTGGAGACCGTTGGGTTGTTTATGGGAAGCACGTGTTTACGTTGGAACCGCTCGATGAGTCACAGAAATTACATCGAGTAGGACAGTTGACAGTGCACGAGACAACGAGACGGTCACCATTTGGATTCGAGTACGTAGATGCTCAGTGCGAACAGCAGACGTGACATTTTGCAAAAGTGTAGTGTAGTGTAGTGAAGTGCAGCACCGACTAGTGAAAACTAAATCAAACGAAGCAAAACCAAATATCAACATTCTAAGTGCCAAAAGTGAGACGCAAACATCAAAGGTGGAACCGCCAAACTCCACCAAGGCGAAAACTTCGCGCCACCAGGAGCGAAGAGACCCGGGGCCCTACCAGTTACACCGCCACCGGAGCAGGTCGCTCACCCTATCCAACCACGACGCCAATGAAGTGACCACACACGAAGATTACATGCGTTAGAAAGGTCGAAATTTGTAAGCGGTCGAGGTGGGCCACATGCGTTTTGTCAACACGCTTTCCCCTCTCAAGGGTAGTTTCTTCGGGCTAATCGTATCGTCGGTTGTAAACAACCCATGCTGGCGAAGGCGTCCTCAGAACTAACGAATTGTCGAAGGAGACGCACTATTGTACGAGCTGTCGCAGCGAACAGTCAGTAGAGTAAATTGAGTTTTAAAACGTCCTGTTGAGTTTTTTATTTAACCACTCGGAAGTCATCCGATCTACCTTACACAAGCTAAACACAGCTGTCATGGAGACAACTTATGAGCTCAACATGCCAGTTAAAAACAAATTTCAAGCACTAATGCAGTGCTTTGAAACAGAAAAGAAAATAAATTACATCAACAACAAAAACACGCACTCAACAGAAACAAACACAAGTCCCGCCAACACAAACACAACTACCACCACCAACACCACAAAAAATCTGGAACCACCACCCATATACCTTCACTCGCCAGGAACCACACACTCAAAGAATTCTCCAACAGCATACATGATACTGTTGGAGAAAAATTCGAAATTAAGTGCCTCGGCAACCACACAAAACTTCAGTTGTACGACCTGCAAACATACAACAAATTCTTAGCAGCAGCAAAGGATGGAAATGTACAATTCCACACGTTTTCCTTACCAGAGGAAAAATCTCTAACTGTCGTCCTCAAAGGACTGGAGGATTCTACACCTAAAGAAGTCCTGGAGGAAATAAAATCCAAGGGACTAAACGCCACTTCCTGCGTCAACCTTCTGAAAAATTCAACCAATATAAAAAACATTGTTAGAATTGCCTTCGCCTCAGGAAGTACCATCCAAACAGTGAAGCAAATCCGATTCCTATTCCACTCCAGAGTTTACTGCGAGAAATACTATTCACAAAAACCATATATACAATGCTATAGATGCCAAACGTTTGGCCACCTTGCCAAAAACTGCAACAAATCTGCTAACTGCCTCAAGTGCGCAGAAAATCACCTCACTAAGGATTGCCCCAAACCACCGACCACTCCAGCCACCTGTTACAATTGTAAAGGTGATCACCCAACTAACTACAGTGGATGCCCCTCGCTCCAAAAGTATCTCGCGAAACGCAATAAACCCGCAGCCCCCCCTATCCCGAATCACCACAACACAACACACAGGTGATACGAGCACGTATCCTAAACTCCCTAAAACACAGCCCCCCAAAACAGCAATCACTTCCCCTACAATCTCATACGCACAAGTAACAGCAAACAGGACAGAACCCCAGAAAAACACAACAAATCAGCAAATCAATCACGACTCACCCTCGAACTTGTTCACAGCCACCATTCAGGAAATACAAAAACTAAATTCAGTATGCGACTTTTGAGAAATTTTCGATCTCGCAAGAAAACTAAACCAGAAACTCAACTCCACTCAAACCACACTAGAGCAAACTCTAATAATAGCTGAGATCCTAGCCAACTAGGAATGACGACCTTTCCAAAAAAGATAGTTACCTGGAACCCCACCAGCCTCCTGCCAAAAGCTCACGAACTAACATTATTCGTAGAGCAACACCAAATAGAAATAATGCTTCTAACTGAAATTTGGCTAAAACCCGAAACCACCATCAATCTAAAAAACTATCAACTAATTAGAAGAGACAGACCAGGACAAACCCGAGGAGGGGGGGTAGCCATCCTCTTACATAAAAACATTTCGTATGAAAATATACCACAACCTCCAACCGGCCCAATAGAATCAACCCTCATCAAAACACACACACAACCCTCCCTGATCATAGGTGCAGTGTACATTCCTCCGAATGCCAAACCTACAATTCAAGATCTAAACAATCTAACCACCCACCAAACTCTATATATCTTAGGAGGAGACTTCAATGGAAAGCACACCCTCTGGAACAACAGATCCAACAACCACCTAGGCACACTACTGTACAACCACATGAACAACAACAACTATCACATCATCCAGAATAGAACCTACACCCACCAAGCCCCAAGAGCAAACCCATCAAATATTGACTTCTTCCTCACAAATACATCACTTCAAACAACATGTGAAACAATAGACGACCTATCATCCAGCCACCTCCCAATCGTTTGCCAAATACAAAAACACAACACACAATTCACAAACCACACCATAAAGGACACTAACTAGGACCAATTTCGAACGCACTGCAACGCGCACCACCTCAACTCACAAATAGATACAAAAGAACACATACTTATAGAAATAGAAAAAATAAACAGAACTATAAACCACTCTTTCACCAAATCCACCACAACAACTAAAGCATACATAAAAACAATAACACCGGACATCGAATTAATAAACCTAATAAAACTAAGAAACAGATACAGAAGGAAATTTCAAAAAACAGGAACTCACACCTACAAGACATTGCGCAACGCACTGAACAGGCAAATAAAAGACAAAATAATCAACATCAAACAAGAGACATGGAAGAACAAACTGCAATCACTAAACCAATACCCTACAAACACAGGCACATGGAAAATTTACAAAGCAATGAAAAAGAAGCCTCAACAAATTCCACCCCTAACCTCCAGCCAAACCACAGCCTACACAGACAGTCACAAAGCACAACTAATAGCAAAGTATTTCGAAGACGTCCACGATTCCACCTCCAAAAGCACATCTCCATATGATCAGGAAGCACAAAAGGCACTACATAATATAATAAACACAGATTCCACCATAGACACCACCTTCATAACCCCATCTTTAATAAAAAGCACAATAACTAAGCTGAAGAACGGCAAGGCACCAGGACTGAACCGAATCACCACAATCCAACTAAAACAGGCACCCAAAAAAAATAGTTGTCCAACTATTTTATATCCTGAGAGCTGCGGTAAAGCTAGCATATTTTCCAGACTGCTGGAAAAATGCAAAAATATTACGCTTTCTAAAACCTAAGAAACCGCCAATACAACCTACCAGCTACAGACCCAGCAGCCTACTCAGCATCATCAGCAAGCTACTGGAAAGGATAATACTGAAGCATATCGAAAAACACATCAACCAAAGTAACATCATCATCAACGAACAATTTGGCTTCAAAGCACAGCACTCCACAATGCAACAACTCCTTCGGCTCACTGAGCACATAGCAATGGAAATAAACAGAAACAGAACTACAGCAGCTTCCTTCCTGGACCTCAACAAGGCCTTCGACACCGTGTGGCACGAAGGACTCATTCTCAAACACATAAAGTTACAAACACCAACACACTTAATAAAACTAATCTGGAGCTACCTCACAAACAGGACCCTCGCAGTCTACATATGAAAATCCTATTCAAGCAAACTAGAAATAACAGCAGGCGTACCACAAGGCTCAGTTCTAGGACCGCTACTCTTCAACATCTTCATCAACGACATTTCCAAAAACAGCAACACGAACCTAGCACTATTCGCAGACGACACTGCCCTCTATTCATCATCATGAAGCTCATCCAAGCCACGCATTATCTGAGAAAGCACCTACAGGAAATACTGGACTTCTTCCATCAATTGAAGTTAAAAGTCAACGAACACAAAACACAAGCAATCTACTTCACAAACAAGAAACAAAAAGAGCCCCCACCACTCACCCTCAACACCACAACCATACAATGGTCCACAAATGCCAAATACCTTGGCATTTGGCTGGATCAACACCTCACCTGGCACAAAACTATACAGGACAGGATAGCTAAAACATATAGAACATTGCGACATCTAAGACCACTCATTGGTCCCAGCAGCACCCTGAAGCAAAAGACGAAGCTACTTCTATACAAAACATGCGCCAGACCGATACTAGCATATGGAATCCAAGTCTGGTCCACAGCAGCGCCAACACACCACAAGAAAATCCAAAGAATGCAAAACAAATTCCTAAAAATAATACTCAACAAACCAAGAGACTACAACACCAAAGAACTACACAGAGAAGCACAAATAGAAAACATTCAAGAATACGTTCACCAAGTACTAAGCAACACATATAATCACAACCATACAAACCCCCTCATAGGAGCAATAGGCAACTATAATCCACAAGAGATACCACTCAAAATTAGAAATAAAACCCCAAAGATGATAACACCAATACAATAACATAGCCAGTAATCAAGAAAGCGGGGTTTTGAAAGTGTTTCCCGCGAAAAAACACAAAGTTATTAACTAATCAAATACATCACTAGCACTCAATCAACAAGACAGTGGGTTATAAGGGAAAAGTCCCTAGGCACCACAAAACTATCACACAAAGTAACCAACACAAAAAAAAAGTTGGAACCGCTCCACACTAGAATCCATAGACAAAAAGTTCCTGCATAGACGCGGATTTCGAGGTATAGGGCCATTCATGATGGGCTACGCGCCAAGCCACATGTGTTCCGTAAAATTCCTTCAGTCGTGACAAAAGTTTACGTTGACGGCTGAACAACTACTATAATTTTATACGTTTAGGTTATTGAAGCAGTTATGAAAAACTTTGATTCTGAATAACTCTTAGAAAAAACTTAAATTTCGGACTATACCGATTTAAATTAAAGGTTTTGCATCAGCCATTACACATACATACATATATAACTGCTATAATCGATACTTTTTAGATACTTTATAGATTTTCAAACGGTTTCAAAAGTATATATTGTGAATGTTTGCTAACTTTGCTGTTCATAGCGATCAGATCATATGTTGATTATCTTTCTAAAATATCTGCAAAGTAAAAAGGAAAAAGTGTTCCAAATATTGATAGTAACATTATCTTAAAAAACCATCGATTCTTTCTGTGTTCCGAATTTTCTGATGTCAATAAGAACGTAATATATTTATTAATTAATCAAAGCATAAAATAAGTTTTATGCTAGCCAACATATAGCGAAGTGGTAAATTAAATTGTCATAGACGTTTGACAATTTCTGCAGCCACTACTACTATTAAGAAAATGTTTTACGCATTCTTCAGTCAAATAATTGTTTTAATGCGAAGTAGTTATACGTTAAACATCAAAAAATTATTGTTCACTTTTCAATTGATTCTTTGAAGGATTCAAAGTGCCCTCATGTAGGTATGTTTTTGTTTTTCCATTGCTTACTGCGCCCTCTTCTGTGGCTTCCCACAGGGCATTATAATAATTAATCATTATATAGGTTAAAGTGTTATAAATGTAGTACATCGTGGTTCTTTCTTATACCTGGCTTCCCCGAACAAAATCCCACCAGTTTTGTTGCAATGTATAAATTTAAAGTGGCTACCAAGTCCATAAATATGAAACAAGTGACTTCATATTAACACTAGGTTTGCGGAACCCGTCAATTTCACAAATTTCGTTCATGCTTAAAGTTACAGGAATCACAACTTTCATTTTTAAGGAATTTACTCTGACTGATGTAATAATATGAATAGTTTCCTTAATTCAACGTCTTTCCTCCCCCGACTCTGTAGTACCTATTTTTCCAACAACCCGTTAAATTGTTCAATCACTGACCGTAATCCTACTGTTAATGACTTCGCATTTAAATACCTATTGCTTAGAAAATTTCTTCTCCGTTCTTTTGATGCATGGTAGTAATTATAATAAAAAAACTTCCGTAAAAGCGCTTCGTCTTGCCATAAAAACAATATTATGCCATATTTACAGGTTGCACTAAATGGCGTAAATTGTTAAACCGATCATGATTCATCGTTAATACTGGGGAATGTTATATCGCAAAGTGAACTAGCCACGTCGTCTAAATCTTCAATACTAACCGAAGAGCATATCGATGATGGTGGTATCGATACGAATGTTGAAGTTATTCATGATATTAATAAACTATCCACACCGATATGCACTTTAGAAGCTTGTGCTCTAGAATATTTCGCAGGTTAGAACGTTCAAAAATGTGTTAAAGGAGCGCGATATCATAAGCGATACGATATATTTGTTTCTGAAAATCGAATTTCTTATCGTGACGAGAAAATACTGCTGTTCCATCGCGCTTATGTTGTTTCGGATGACGTAGATTTTAGACAACATTACGCATCCAGCAAGAAATTTTCGTGTATTTGGAACATTATTAACCAGATTTTTAATACTCATTATCCGGGTTTCCGCAGCGAATTATTCGTCCTGGATAAACTATTTTCGATGATTTCCCGTTCCGACGAGCAGAGATATCCAAAATGGTTTAGTCAAAGTAGATGCTGTGCTCATTGTAACGATATGGTACATTTGACACTAACTATAAAAATATATAGGAACACAACGTGGCTTGGATAAAAGTCAAGATTTTCAACGTTCCGAAATTATTCAAAATTAGCACATTTGCAGAACGTATAAGTAAACACTTGTTTTTACATTAACTCTGCATATTTCTATATTTTGTAGTGTCTGCTTGTTTGTCCCTACTTAACATTATTTATTTGTGTATAATTTTAATTAAAATGCATGTATGTATACATGTTAATTATCTTCAGTGTTCAATGTTTCGGTGAATGACTTACTCTAGAATTGCATGCGAAAGAGTTTCTTCAATTTTCATACATTTTTTTCAACAAATGTTTAGCATGGAAACATTGTGAACATTAAGCATACTCTGCAATGATAAATACCTGCCACAACCATCGCGTGGTATATCCCGTTAATACTACAACTTGCAAAATCTAATAACCTGATGATAAAAGTAGCAGTGGAAGTAAGATAAAGGAAAGGCACATACAGGTGCATGTGTCACATAAAAATTGAAATGATATTCATTAATGTTGAAATATGGTATATAATTGAAATTTCCATTTTTTGTCTTCATCTCATTAAATAGGTTGTATGTACAGGCTCAGAACCAAGAACTAGAAGCAAAAGATCCAGAAGAAAGGAACATTTCGTAAGGTGAGAAGTTTCATATTTAGATTATATAATACGTACGTATTATTTTTTGGTTAATATATTGAAAATAGATTACAAATATGTAAATATGTTGGCAACAAAGTTGGCAAAATTTTGTTTTCTCATTATAAGGTTAAATGGGTACTTAAAATTAGTTAGTAATAGAAATAGAAAAAGTTGAATATCATTTGTTTTATATACTGTGCGTTCAATACGATATTTGTATTTTACTGTTATATAATGCAAATAAGTTCTCAATTAAAATAATGTGTGTAATTGTGTAAAATATAAACATCTTTCTCCAGAAAATGTCGTTTAGTACGCGCACATATATTCCAATCACTGATTTCGAATAGTTCCCTAAGGACAGAGTAACAACGGTCAGGACCAGCACTTGAAACTCTTAAAAGAGATGCGGCGTGTGTTCCAATAAGTCAAGTACTGCTAAAAATGTTTACCTTTTAACACATAATTTTCATGTACTTTTACAAAGCCCAACAAAATTTGATTCAGCTGTACAGTAATTAACTGAGCACGCATCCAAAGCTATGTAATTACTGTACACTGTGTACCACATCACTTTTTCCATTCCTATATATCAAATGTTAAACGATTTTAAAACATAATTTGGATAAGATAAAACTTCCGTTGCAAGGTGCTGCATGAAACTCATCGACATGGAATCGTCATTCAAAATGGGGATTATGCGCGTTGTACTGCAAATCATTTCACATTTGTGAAAGTTGTATCGACGGATTGGAGAAGTTCTTCTGACAAAAAGAAGTCTAAATGAAACACCAATTAAACTTGTTTTACCATTAATCAATACAATATTCATACCAAAAATAGTGTTTATAAATTTGATGTCAATTATTTACTTGATTCAATGTATGTGGTGTTTGAATTCTCTTTAACATTACATCTATTTCAAATTCTCCATAATCGGACTGTATTAATAGAGCAGGGTTTTATTAACTTCGCTGCTTCTAACGTAGGCTTGGATAAGGAGGGAGAGGGATTACATAATCGAATGAGAGTTTTGACTTTTGGCCGACGGTTTCCAGTCGGTCATTTATTTCTTTTTTTTACAAAAATAAGAAAATATAACAAAACTCTATAAAACAAAAGAAGAAAAAGTAGGAAATTCCACCTCAATTCGGCGAGGAGAGACCTCCGGTTCCGCTGGCGGGTCGGTGGACTGAAACAAACGAACGTCGGTGCAGCTACCGAAAATTACGTCACCGTGGACGTGCTGACATGAGTTCTATTCACACACGTAAGGCAACGCCGGTCGTGCAGGGCGGGGAACGGAATCTTTCTGCTGAATGCAGGTAGAGATGTGGACTGTATTGTAGACGTACTCTGGCATACAGTACAGAATGGACGGTTCAAACGCGCCGATTTGAGCGTAGGCCGCTCCTGGCAGCGAATGCGTAAATTGTCGGTTTCCGCGAACGAGGCTCCGCTAGTGGAGGCCGTAAATTTCAAAAAGGGTGACTCCGTGAGCGGCGAGAATCACGGCTATTCGAAAGCTAGTCCCGGAGGGCCGATGACGGCAAACTAGATCAACGATCCGTTCCTCACACGACGCTTTAAATTGCAAAGTCAAGAAAATCGAAGTGATAAAAGTGTTCGATAAACTCCCGATCTCTTAGGCGCTACCAAACGTGGTGGCCGAAGAGCTACGCGTTCGGAGACGCGCGAACCTGTCACTCAACATGCACGGTACAAGTATGCTTCTACTCGTTTCACTGGCGGCTGAAGAGACGCCACCACAGCACCTTTCCAACGGAGTCCGTTTTCTTTTTAAATAAAAAGAAACTTTCTCGCGTTGATGTGGAGCGAAGAGTGCACCGCCAACCGGTAGTCCACCAAACAGTGATCTCCGATGCCCGAGGTCGAATAACAACTCAGCAGAGACAAATTCACCGAATCTATAAATAGAGTTCTCGTGCAATACGATTACCGCAAGAATGAGTATTGCTGTCGGTGATCTTGCACAGCGAACCGTACCTTGATCAAGCCGAAGAGATAGCAGTTCGCAAGGAAAAGAGAAGGAATTTCGGAGTTCGACAAGTCGAGAGCTCAAGCGTTACCACTGTACTCTCTCCAAAGGATAGCTGTCAAATTCTCTGAGACGCGCACAGCGAGCTACTCTGCACAACTGAGATTTCTCACTCCGCTGTTCGCCGCGCTGAATTTGCGCTCAACTATTGTTCTTATTTTTCAAACTCTTCTTCCCCCTCTCTAGGAACACGCTTCCAGTGCGTTCTCGAACAATTTATTCGAACCGAGGGAGCACCGCCGACTCCGCGTGTGCAAGATAATGACTCACGACAAGACCGAAAACAATCAAAGTCATCGTCGCGGTCACTATTTGACATGTGGACGAGCTAAAACAATTAGTCACATACATCTGCCAAACACGTGTTTCGCGATGCGTTTTTAACAGACTCTGTGATCTAGTATCCAGTGTGAATGACCTAGGCTGCAGCAATGTAACGTCAACCCTTATTTTAAGTAGGGAGCTATGCTTTAAACCAAACACTATGGCGATTTACCAGGATGCACGCATTTATGCATCTCAGCAGGTTCGTACCGGAGCTCCAAAGCGAGCTTCTTTTCAGCATGTAAGGTTTGTCTAATATGTGACAGCATGTATCGGTACGTTAATGCGTGATTCAAAATTTTATTTTTTTATTTATGCCTTAATAAATTTCCTTTTAACATATTCGTCAAACTTTTCGGATTAAAGCGAGACCAATCACGACATAATTTGGATTGCAATGACATATTAAAATGTGAAGATATTATTAGAGGAAATAAAAGAAGGAAGATATGGAAGTGAAGTGAATTGCCTCGATAGCCATATTGTATAAAGTTGTAAAAAGTTACAGGAAGTTACAGAATGTGAATTACACAAGGTGTCTCGTAGCATGTTGGATCCACTTCAGGAATAGATTCTACACATGGAAAAAAAAAAAAAATTTCTACAGACATATCCTCCTATTCGACCTTTTTTTCGAGTTCTGGCGAGTTTCTTCCTTCACACACACGTATTTGCTCACCTTTTTCAATGATACGGCTATTCCATAATTTATTCGCAAGAGTGAGACAAAATGGTTCCAGAACACAAAATTCAATCAGATACTGAGCTCTAGTCGTAAACAGCGAGATAAGCATAGTTCATTCATCAACATCTTTCGAAATAATTATATCACAATACAACTCGTGTTAACTCGAAAACAAAGTCAAATAGAACGTATGTTTATATAAACTTTTTTACTGTTTTCATGTGTACAATCTACTCCTGAAGTGGGTCCCTCATGCTACGGGACACCTTGTATAGTCCACGCATGGTACATATCAGCTGCTTTTAAAAAAATTATAAATTGTATGCGTATTTGAAGTAATTACATCATATCCCATGCCATTATATTATCAAATTATTTTCTGGTCTAGAATCAATCAACTTCTGCAATTTGTCAGAAACTACAATAAACGTAACTATTTCGTAAATATTATACAAAACAAGCCGAAATTATATCGTGTTTAGTTTCATTTTCATAAAAAAAGTTTCACTAGTATTTTAATAACTTATCTTAAAGATCAAAAAATAAAAAAGTGTTAAGATTCCACTGTATTAGTACATCGATACACGGTCATTTAAACTTTCCCGGATGGAAAATGGTTCACATTTTAGTTTGCCTT
Source organism: Eucera pruinosa (assembly GCA_028830335.1). Classification (NCBI taxonomy): domain Eukaryota; kingdom Metazoa; phylum Arthropoda; class Insecta; order Hymenoptera; family Apidae; genus Eucera; species Eucera pruinosa. The sequence continues at coordinate 21,381 of JAMYCR010000509.1, forward strand.
TCGCTCGCTGTCCTTCACTGCGAGAGTTCAGACGAACGTGGTCCGAGTTTCGTAATCTCAGCTGACTCGGGTCCGAGTGCGAGCTCTTGGCGAGAAGACACTAAACCCGGTACCCACGCTTGTCATGGACCACAGACGCTTCCTACGGTGCGAACGAGTCATTCAACTTAATATACACTGTACAGTTGTCTCTCGAAATACACAGCGGTATGGGATATTGATGTATCGTATAATTGAAAATGCGCGTAATTATAAAACTTCCTTTCCCACTCCAACCACAATTTTATATTACATACATAGTTACAGACAGGGTACGAGTTTTGTCACTGGACAACGAGGAGGGGGTGGGGGTGGCCTTAATCGAAAGCTATACCTCAAGAATTACAGAGTTATTATCTAGTTGCCAAGCGAAGTACCGATTGTGGCAGGAAACTACTATCACATTATTTGTGGCCCCCTTATTGCTTCTCCACTTATAGGCAACACGCCATGTAATTGTACTAATATATTTTTTCCTAGTATATCTCAACTTCTCAGTTAGACCCACTACTATATCTTGCGACATAAGGTTGCGATTAGGACATATCGCCTACCTCCTCATTGCGGAGCAACATACTTAGAAATTTCAAATATGTCTTACATTTTATGTTCTTACTAAAATATGTGTGTTACGAAAACAATGTTATTGAAAAATTTCCAGAACTCAGGGAACTATACTTGAACGCCAATCATAGGAACAAATCGGGAAAAGTTTTTCAAAATGTTGAATTTTACAACATATTTCAATTGCATAAAAATCAAATGGCCAATTCTAATAAAAATATATACCTGAATGTAACCTAAACAGAATTTCTTTCATCCTTTAAATATTATAAAATATACTGCATTTTGGATATTTTATATCTTTTTACATATTACGACTATCCTCTATTCTTTCAATCATTTAAATTTACTATAAGGACATACAAATTTAGGGTGCATGTATTATACATTGTGAGCATATATTATTCATATTTGACGAAAATGTATTGTAATTTGTTATTCTTCAAGGTCACGGAGCCTTTAAAAATCAGAAAATAAC
>JAMYCR010000510.1:0-22426 GCA_028830335.1 Eucera pruinosa
AGTGGTAGGATTTAAAAACTATAATATCGGTAACAATTTACACAGAGGAGGTGCATCCGAGATCTATAAAAATCGACATTGTGTCAGCAAAATAGGTACCTCGTCTGTGATTCTATAACCATTGACTAAGAACAGGATAGACCACTCACCCAATGTTTTTCTCATTATAAAAATACATACCAGCCGTGCTATGAAATTAAAATTAGTTAAGTGAGCTTGTATTTTTGTCTTATTTTGTACGAGGAAAATTTCATCTATACATTGATAACATTACTGTGAAGTAATACAAAATGTAAAAAGATAAATCATAGTTATATTTGTTTTATACGCACAGAGTGTGCATATAATCTCCACAATTTTTTTTTGTTCGGCGTCTACTTGAAAAAAAATTACTCTTATTAAATTGTGTACTCTTTGGAACTATTCGACATTTGTCTGAAACAGTTTTTAGCATCATTCGCGGTTTACAAAATTTGTAAATAGATTTATTTAAATGGAACACCGTGTATAGTGGTCAAACAGATTTCTTCGTGACGCGTGAAAGAGAACGATCATCTTGAGTCTGTTGACTTTATCGTCGCCAGCGACATTTGCACACGTATTTCTTACATTCACCGCATTAAAACGCAGAGGGCGTATGAAACACTCGGATTCTTTTCGAGGTCGGTATTTCAGAGCATGTGACACGAAGTCCCATAAGATGAGTGGTCTATTCTGTACCTCGTCTGTGCTATCATCACAGTACTCATAGTTATTATAATTCTTGCAATCACCTTAGCGTATAAAAAATAGGGAAACTTTCTCTTTAAGGGGGTAGTCCCAACACGTGACGTCACAGATTTCGTAGGCATGGTAGATTTCGTTACAGTGAGATCATTACCTACAAGCATGTAGCTGCCTGACAAATACGAGGCGGAGCCACTTTTGATTTTCTTTCACGAATGCGTAAAGTAATTCGCAGCTGTTTATTATGTGACTGCGGCGCAAGGGGGGAATCGTCTCAAGGCAGCAGCGTTGCCAAGAATCGGAGACAGCGTTGCCGCATTGCCACTGAGACAATTCATCGCAACGATAGCATGAGACCGGTTGGCGGTCCGACTATGAAATCCGTACGAAATATTTTGGTCGCAAGTTTGCGCCCCACACAAGTAAAAGGTATAGCCGGATAAGGGGGTCAAAAGTGCCCTTGAACCAAGTTAGACTTTTGATGTACCATTTGATAACTTAGCCAAAGAAAAGCTTTCACACCAAGTTTCAGTCCTCTATCTCGATTTAGGGGTTAGTAATGGGGACGAAATGAAATATCAGTTTTTGCCATATTTGTCCTACTTAATGGCAAGCATATATTCTGAGAAAAATGTGAAATATTGGAAATGTAGTGATATATGTTAGAGAATTTTTCCAGATTTTCTTATTGCAGAGTTTAGGTGTACAAAATGAAAATTCTTAAACAAATCTGAAAAATGCAGATTTCGTAGTAAAGGTGCAAGAGAACTACTTTTATATTTTTACGATAATAACTTATTATTATAACTTTTGTCCCCAATATCTTTCAAATTTTTTGGAATTGTGCGATATAGTCAAAAAAATTAAAAATCAATTTTGTCGAGGTATTTCGCGCGAAAAAGCAATTCGTACTGTAAATTTTTGTTTTTCATGCAGTGAGTACCGTACGTGATTTTTAATAGTTCTACATATGAAAGAATAATATATAGATAACAAAAATAATAGATTCAGTCAACTGACACTATTTATCAGAAGTATATCTTGAAATAGAAAGAACGATTTCAGTGAATAGATTGGCAGAGTGGTTATGGGGTCTGACTGTGAATCCCATACTAATTATTTTGGTCGTGAGTTCGCTCCGCGCACAAATTAATCTCTCTTTTACCATATTTTTTTTGATTCATAACTACATGACAAATCAGTTTCCACCAATAGATTTACTATTGATACGATTTGTTAATTATAGAATCATTTAGCTTCGCTGGCACATAATAAATAAAAGAAATCTATTTCAATAGTACTTATCTTTAATAAATATGGTTGGATTCAAGTACAGGTGCGTGGTGTCATTTCATACATTTAAGGGATCTAGAAAATGCTAAGTAATACTCGTAAGTAGAAGAATCCGTGGCTAGAGAGACAATCGCATAAAACGTGCTCCGAAATTATCTGTGCGTATATTTCACAGTAAAATATTCTTAAAATTTCTTTAATATATTTTGAAATAATTGCCACTTATTGGAATATTGTATAGTTACGAATAAATGAATAACGAACTTATGACCAAAATGTTAAGTATGGGTTTACAGTCTGAATACGTAGTCACGCTGCCAATCCAATCATTAAAATTATCTTTCCAACTTTAAAATATAAATATGTGAAATAGTTTCAGTTAACTGAATTTACAACTTCTATTTACAATAGACTCCCGATTATCCAGCCCCATTTGAACCGGTCTCCGTTTTATCCGACCACAATTTTTGTTGATATGAAATATTTTGTAATTATTCACTTTCTTGCGTAATTATTGTCACATGTATTTGTAATTGTTTAAATACGCAACCTCATATTAATTTTTTTTCCATTCGTACTAAATCTCTGAGTACAGTATTCCGCACTTCTTAAAATATAGGTAGAGATGAGAAAGTGAGTCAGCAAAAGGAAAGATTGCACTTGTAAGTGCGACGAAGTATGTTGAACAGGAAGAAGATTCATCAGCAATTGACATATCATTTTTGAGAAAGTGGCGTGACATCACAATAACGAACGAAACGAAATAAAAGAAACAGAAAAGATTACCAACCTTTTTGTGAAAAATGACATTAAACAAATATTACATAGATATTACGTAGCATTATATTATATTGAGATGGTGCGATTGTATATATGTACCGTATGTTCAAACGTGTGTATAAATATTAAACACTATAAATATACTTAATTTTAATATTTTGGTATAAACATAACAATCTATAAAGCATGCTGCCAGATTAATTGGCCATTTGTTTATCCGGCCGAGATCTCGTCCCGGAGGGGCCGGATAGTCGAGAGTCTGCTGTATATGTATATTGTTCTTCCGCATGTAGACATATTAAAAATCACGTAACGCTTTCACTGCATAAAGAACATATATAAATTTAAAGTGAAGATTGCTTTTTTGCTTGAAATATATCAAAAAGATTGGTTTTTGATTTTTATGACTACGGTTCCCTTTTCCAATAAATGTAAAAAATTGGGGGTAATAGTTATAATACTATGTAGTTGCCATAAAAATATAAAAGTAGTACTTTTACAGCTTCATTACGAAATCTGCATTTTTCAGATTAGTCTAGATATTTTCATATGTTACACCTAAGTTTTGCAGGAAAAAAATCCGAAAACATTCTCCAGTATATGTTCCCATACATATTACTTTTCAAAATGTAAAAAGAAACGATGATACAACTACATTGAACTCCGCCTATGCGAGTGTGTGAACGCGTTGCGTTGAATTGCGTCTGAATGGCATCGCTGCTTGATTTGCTTTCCTATAAATATATCGCGGTGTCGCTTGCCGGGCGGAAAACAAACGCGCAACTATCTGTTGTAGGCGGAAAGCGACGAGACGCACGTACCGGCGAGGTTGAATGTAGTGGTCATGGAGCTGCTCCTATACTAACAACCAACAATTTTGTATTGATGATTAGGCGCCCCTCGTGCATAACAGCTGAACTAAACTTGATACGTATTTTGCTCTGTTTTATCGTCAATATGGCGACGTCATCCGAGAAAGCATGCCTTTACGCGAAACAACTTTTCGTCGTTATATGAGAAGCTTTTGAGTCGAACGATAGCTCATTCGAAAGGAAAAGCTTCAGCGCGTGTCGATCAGGTATTCATTTCATGCAGATCATTCTCTCCGTATTAAAAAAATGCTTAGATACGACGACTATCAAGCCGTCGATTTTTGCTCCGCATTACATCGCTCATATTACTACATATCAACATAATTTGATCACAAGACTACCTGACCGAACCGCGCTGAACCCTCCCCTTTCGAATGAGCCATACTTCGACACCAAATTCTCCTTTATAAGAACGAAAAGTTGTTTCGCGCAAACCCATATTTTTGGCTAATTTTGTCGGTAAAGTCAACTCTCTGCCATGCCTGGGACTACCGCCTTAAAACCTTTTTTGTTTCATTTAAATTCTACTTATTATTGGAAAAATATGATTATCGAAAGAGAAGCGCACGTTTTACTCGTTCCTGACCAACCCCAAAACATCTATTAAAACGTTTCAAACTTTAACTCGCCGCCATTTTGAAGCTGCATGAACGTTTTCAAAATCCCTGCACCACCATAATCGGTGAACCTTCCCCTTTAAACCATTTTTTGGTTCACATCAATTCGACTTTAGGTTGCCCAGATATCGTCGTCTGAAGAGAAGAGCAGTTTTAAAGAAGGGCGCTATTTTGCGCTCTTAGAAATTTGTTGTAACGATGAATACAATACGTTATACATTTCGCGTAAATAAGAGACACATTTGCTGTAGCACGGTGTTAGTTTTCGATATAGAGATACATTATACTGGTGAAATGATTAACTTATGCTTTGCACATTTACGTGGCATTACGCGTACAGGCATCGAAATGTAATTTTTTAATGATTAACGATTAGAAAGATGATTAGATCTCGAGAGCTAATCGCGAGGGTGCAACGATGTAGGTTTTGCAACGTTATTTTTCTATAACAAACGCTCGACGAACAACGCGCAATATAAACGCGAGGCCGCCACGAAGGGCGCTAATAGAAATATGAAAAAAGAGCAGACCCAAAGAGTGCTAAACGAAACGGAATTGAGCAGCCAGAAGGGCCACTAAAAAATACCAACCATCCACTCGTAAACCCGATGAACGCGTGAGTGAAACATTGTTTGTTTCTCGCAACGCTAATATACTACGTTTACTAATCAAAGAAGCGTGCCCTTTATTTTGACTACTCGCCGATCGGAATCGGACGTGCAGAAGCCGAGATATGACTACTTTTTCGCAACGTGTACGCGCACTGTAGCTAGACGCTAGGAAATGCTCTCCATGGTCCGCGCTCGAAAGTTTATATAAAGAATGTAAAAAAAGGAAAGAATCGCTGATAACATCCGAACCGGAAGTGCTACTGTGATGAAGCCGCGTGCCTCTTGCAGGGGGAAGCGGCCCTTTATTCTGACACGCGTTTGATCGGAATCTGACACCTCGAAGCCGGTACCTAGCAAGCACTTTGAAACGCGGACGCACACTGGCAAGGAACGATCAGGTCGCTCTGCATAGTCCGCGCTCGACGGTATATAAGAAATCCTTTTTTATTCAGCTTGATTTTCTCACCAGTAGAGCCGTTAGCAATGACGCCGCCTATACCCACAGTAACAATCTTGTTGCCCTCGAAGAGGCCGACTTCAGTTTTGGGACTCGGTTTTTCTGTTCACGTGCGTATACGCACACTGCAATTTTCGCAGCAGTAGCCGTCGCCGTCGACTCGCCGATGACGGTGACAAAAGTATCGTCCTCTCGTGTTTAGGCGGTGGTTATCTGATTTTTATAATATCTCGTCTTCGTCGTTTAACTTTACAGAGAACGACATAAAGGCGCGTGAAAATAAGTAAGGACTAACGCGTAGGAATCAATGATAGAAGTGCAATACATATGAAGATATGCTTGTCTGCAAGTTACTTTAAATCTAGCTATTATATATCGCGGCGCGTATATCGGAGACAGTTATTTATCGTATTGTTTATTGAGAAATTCTATCGTTTTAGAAACGCTGCTGTTTTCGTATAGCAAGGGGCCTGGTAGCACCCTAATGATTTCGTATAAGAATATATAAGGATAGTCTATTCTATGTTTTGTCAGTGTCACTACATTACATCTCAATACATGAACACTATGTTACAAATAACAGCACGACATATTTACAATAAATACAAATGTACGGCAATATACAAGATGTTTAGCACGCTCTTTACTAACGCAGTCGCAAGACTGTAACGTGGCGGTACCACACTCGCAAGTCATAGCGGCTGAAACGGAAAGAAACGTATAAAAGAGCAGTGACATAAAAATCACGTTGCTTCTACAAACACTTAGGAATGTTTCGGGAACGCGTAGGCGTATTCGCCTACAGATATAGCTGCTGTGTATTGCCACGTCGTAAGATGCACGTACAATAAACATCTCTTTCCGCAAAATATGTTAAAAACATGTAGAAATATTACGCGTGATATTTTACACGTACGACAAACTGAGTCACACGAGCACGAAACTAACAAAGCTGCAGCGTAGATCAAATTCGTAACAGTCTAAATCATACGATACACAGTTCTCTAATCGATATTAATACAATATTAAAGTAGAAATGCACAGCCTGCAAAATATTAACACGGTCAAAGATACGTGTAACATGCATTTGGAAATCGAAGTCGATCACTCTTGGAAACTGGTAACTGTAAGATGTAATCTAAGATCGAAGCATGTAAACGAAAGTTTAAGGTAAAATATAAACTAAAATATAAAGGTTACACGTTAATGCGTAGTTCTTAGCTTGGTATCGTTTTCGAAAGACGTTTCATTCTTTGGAAAACGATACCAATTACCAGGTCTCACCACGAGGAGGTGACTACGCGCCGAGACCCACCAAAAGCCATTCTACGCCCTTAAAATTTCTCGAAGAAACTTTAAGAGAACATAGAATGGATTTCGGTTCACAAAACTGTACAACGATGCTTATCCCTACTGTTGTATTCTGTTTCTAAGATACGCTTTTCTAACTTGGAGCCGACGTACGAATGATAAGAGACTCTACTGACACTTTGTTACAAAGTTAGTGTCTTGCAAAGAGGAATATAACGCGCGAAACTAAGCTCTACTTTACTGTACGCAACGCAAAGCAAATAGATAAAATCGCGAGCAAAGCAAACACGCACTCCCATGCGCAACAAAACCCTATACTCGCGCGCTCTATCATACGACTCGCACTCACCCGAATCGAAAGTGAAATTCGAACGCGACTTACACGAGTCTACGAAATCGCTTTCGAGACCGAGATGAAGTTGCGCTGCTCCGCGGAGGAAATAGCGGCCTAATAGTCGGATCGCAAGAAACTAAACGTTGAGGGCAGTAGCGGACCACTGATGCCGTCTGAACGGAAGACGTATCCCCTGCGACAAACAGAAGGCCATACTGCGTACCCGCGGTAAGGATGCTGACTAGCCAGCCTACAGGGCCTTGGTCCCCTATCGGGCACTTTCGATAGGGGCTGCAAATCCTCGCATTGCAAACGCCGCTCCAACTCGACTCGAAAGCGATCTCAAAGACTCGAGGCGCGAACGAACGTTGATCGCGATTCGGAATGAGATTGAAATCGTATGACAGAACGACTTACCAAGCATAGAGTTCGATCGTGCATGACTACCCTCGAACAGCGCGCCTGTTTGAGAGCGAGTGCGTGGAGAATGGATATCGTGTACTGTAAAGAAAAGTTAAGGCTTTTTGGCTCCAAGTTAGGTAGCCGTCGTAGAACAAAATACATGCACAGTAATCGAGGTACACGTTACTTTGACTAGATGTAAGTATCGATACGCTTTTCCAACTTACAGCCATATTACGAACAGCAAATATAAAAATCGCGAGCAAAGTAAAAACAATTCACTATCTCTCGAAAGAACCAACGAGCTTCGCGACGCTCTCCCATGCGCAACAAAACTCTACACTCGCGCGCTCTATCACGCGATTCGCACTCACGTCGAATCGTAAGCGAAATTCGAACGCGACTTACACGAGTCAAAGAAAACGCTTTCGAGATCGAGGTGAAGTTGCGATGCTTTGCGGAGGATCTAGCACAGGCTAATAGTCGGATCGCAAGTGCCCCAAACCCTAATGGCAGGAATAAAGTACAGAGCCAGCATTACCTAGAAACTACTGCAGCTGCAACATAGGGTTACCAAACCCTTACGTTCCAGCCTACAGGCCCTGACCCCCTATCGAGTACCTGCGACAGGGGTTGCATAATCCTCGCATCGCAAACGCCACCGCACCTCGACTCGAAAGAGATTTCAACGACTTCGAGGCGCGAACGAACGTCGATTACGATTCGGAATGAGATTGAGATCGTATGACAGAACGACTTACCAAGCATACAGTTCGATTGTGCATGACTACCCTTGAACAGCGCGCTTGTTTGAGAGCGAGTGCGTGCGAGGATCTCGAAGGGATCGAGCGATTGCAAATTGATAAACGCGAGCAAGAATGGGATGATGGATATTATGTACTGTAAAAGGGAAGTTGAGGCTTTTTGGCTGCAAGTTGGACAGCGATCGTTGTACAAAATTTACATTGACTAAATATAAGTAGCTTATATGTACTTACAATTAGACGCACGCCTCCCACGATGAATCTTCTTTCGATGACTTCCCGTTGAAGATTATTCTTAAAGTATTTCTTAAAGCTACTGAATATTCGCGCGAAAAATAATTTGTTTCTCGAAGAAACTTTAAGAGAACATGGAATGAATTTCGGTTCGCAAAACTGTACAACGATGCTTAACCCTACCGATGTATTCTGTTTTTAAGATACGCTCTTCCAACTTAGAGCCATATTACGAAAAGCAAGAGACTCTACTGACACTTTGTTAAAACGTTCGTGTCTCGCAAAGAGGAATTTAATACGGCAAACTAACCTCTACTTTACTCTGTACGCAACGCTAATTCTTTGAACATTCGCCCGGAAGTGGGCGATGAAAAGCAAATATAAAAATCGCGAGCAAAGCAAACACAATTTACTATCTCTCGAAAGAACCAACGAGTCACGAAACGCACTTGCATGCGCAACAAAACTCTATACTCGAGCGCTCTGTCATAGCGATTCGCACTCACCCGAATCGAAAGCGAAATTCGAACGCGACTTACACGAGTCAAAGAAAATCGCTTTCGAGACCGAGGTGAAGTTGCGTTGCTTTGCAGGGGATCCAGCACAGCCTAATAGTCGGATCGCAAGAATCTCTCTACATCGAGGGCAGTACATAATGACCACTGATGACGTCTAACAGAAAATTAACATTACGTTAACCCCAGCACCAAACAGAAGGCCGCACTGCGTACCCGAGACAAAGATGCGTACGATCCAGCCTACAGGGCCTTGCATCCCTATCGAATTGCTTCGATAGGGGCTGCAGATCCTCGCATCGCAAACACCACTGCACCTCGACTCGAAAGCGATTTCAACGATTCGAGGCGCGAACGAACGTCGATTGCGATTAGGAATGAGATTGAGATCGTATGACAGAACGACTTACCAAGCATACAATTCGATTGTCCGTGACTACCCTCGAACAGCGCGGCTGTTTGAGAGCGAGTGCGTGGCGAGAATCTCGAAGGGATTGAGCGATTGCAAATTGATTAACGCGAGCAAGAATGGGATGAAAGATATTATGTACTTTGAAAGAGAAGTTAAGAGAAGTTAAGGCTTTTTGGCTCTAAGTTGTCAAGCGACCCTAGAACAAAATTCATGCACAGTAATCGAGGTACAAAATACTCTGACTAAATGTACGTAGCTTATTCTAACTTAGAATTAGACGCACGCATCCCGCGGTGAATCTTCTTTCGCTGATTTCTTGTTAAAATTCTTCTTAAAATTCTTGAATCTTCGTGACGAAGTTAATCTGTTAAAGTGAAATTAGTAGTCCACGCAATAAATTAATAAAAGACAAAAGTAATTAATAGAATAGAATGTAGGTACAAGAAACGAGAAATAAAGTAAAATGTTAGCAGAATAAAATGTAAGCAGAGTAACATTTAAACAGAATGAAATATATAAATTATTAGAAGACAATCGTAATTAATAGAACAGAATGTTGATACAACGAAACAGAAACAAAGTAAAATGATAGCAGAATAAAATATGAGAAGAATAACATAAATAAAATGAAAAATAAATAGAATAACGTAATAAAAGTTAGTGGGTAGCACCTGTAATACAATCATACGTGCACAGATATATGTGTATCAAACGTAATGGGTTAAATTTAATCTTGAGTCTAAGAGAAATTAGTAGTAGGAGTGTGGTGGGTGGTGGGTGGTGGGCGGTGGGCGGTGGGCGATGGGTGGTGGGCGGTGGGTTAGCCCCAGTGGTCATCTCTGGTCATCATCTAGCTAAAAAGTGAATCTGTGATATACAGATTCGATCCGATCCCTTCGAGAGCACCTGCAACAATAAGAGTGCGCGTCGCCCTTCCGCTGCTTATATAGGCGAGGAGATGTCACGTGACTCCCCTTCTTCGGATCACGCGTGAGAAGAGACCTTTCTCAATTTTTCACTAGTTTTCTAGTACAAAATGATAAGATTTATTAATTTTTATATCTTTATTATACGTTTGCGCTCTGAGGAATTTATTGTAACAATAAATACACTACGTTAAACATTTCGTTACGTAACAGCGTAATATAAAATAATTTAAAGAGTATACGAGATACACCATGAGATTGATTTGTTAATGCTTTTTAATTCGCCGATATTGTAAATGGTCGAACGTATATATGAAACTGTATATCCAACCATATTTAAATTGTTACGGATATTATAGTTTTAATTCTCATCACTTGCAGCGCTGCATATTTATTCATGCTTAACCGTTAACATTGGACGTGACACGAAAATGGTAATGGGGCTCATGAGCCCCCAAAACCGTGTGTCAAACAAAAGCATTGGATGAGTGGTCTATCCTGTTCTTAGTCAATGATGATAGGTCTATCCTGTACCTCGTCTGTACTGTGGCACCTAAAGCTGCCATGCCGTATAGTAAAGTTAATAATAATGAAAATATTTAAATCGAACAATCGTTCATTTCATAATTTTTCTTTTATATTATTTTATAATGTAAATACTATTGAATTAACGAATGCCAATATTATTAAAAGAACAAATAATATAAAGTATTTCTAACATATAAACATTTTAAAACATTGGGAAGATATAAAATGTTACACAACAGATATTTGAAAAAATTGAAAGTTTAAATCACTATAAATTTATTCTTAATTATACATGCCCCCAAATTTATACAAAAAAGTATTAAAAATTAATCTTTTCAATAATATGTATCAGGAAATATAAAACTTTTTAACTACTTTATCTATGTTAAATGAAGTTTATTAACTTACTCAAATCACAAACTAAGAATCGGTGCTCTAAGACGTACATTTGAGCACCGGAATAAACAAATGCAAGTTATAAGGAATCGGTAATATACTAACTGATCACACAATTGCAGCGCTATCTGTAGGCGACAAATAGAATATATGCACATTCTTTTTTTGAAGGAGATGTAAGAGGAGATAGCGGTACGCCAATTTTAAAGTAGCGAGCGCATACGGCGTCACGTGGGCAGGCGCGGCGAGCGCATATTCGAGAGAAACCTGGCGCCCTGGTGGCGGTCTTTGGGGCGGCCATATTTTCTCTCGTGGGTTTCAGTCACGAAGGTAGTGGTTCGCTGACAATTTTTGGGATGCGCCGTTCGAAGATAGTCTCGCGCGTTTTGTACTCATAAATAGGTGATCTGTGCCAATCATGGCTAAAGGGAGTAACAATTTGTCTGGAAGACGGTCGTCGTCGCATAATACGAAGCCGTACGACGCAAACAATGTGAGTAATATCTCCTTGGCACAAGTCCCCCGCGACAGAAACGAACCTGTTCCCAAACCAACGGTTCTTCGCGCCTTACCGCCCAAATTAGATCCTTCAACGAATTTACACCATGTACCGGTCCCTCTTCGGAGTAGTCCTTGCGCGATCGCCCTTTTCCTAAGATGCACTTTCATCGGATCTAGACGATGTCACGGTTATGTGAGTCCACTCGATAACCTCAATCTTTCCCATACTACCTTACTCATGAGATACCTATCGTGACGCCTATAACATCTAACCTTGAAACGTGATTCCTAACGAGGAAAATCTTTGAGTATTTGTCATACGACTTCATTCTCATAAAGTCATTATTGTATTCAGCCTAAATAATTTAAATGTTATCAATTTCACGTTGTGGTTCGTGCGTGAAAAAAGACACGCGTGACGTGAAAAATTGCGTTTTGCACAAATTTATGCAATATCTTGTAATCTTTTTGAAAGGTCATTTTTCTTGTAAAAGTGGTAATGTTTGTTCAATTTGATTGATTGAAATCAATGTACAACTTCGTCTGTTTTTCAATCAAATGTCTTAACCTCAATTCTAAGAATAACTTTTTTATTTATTGTAATTACTGTGTTTATGTACTTGCACATACTTATTTAAAGTAATATTTATAGCTGAACTTTACAATTTAGTAGCTACATAGTTTTTTTTATCTTTATCTTTGATTACATTTATTTAAATTACTGGTTATCTATATACGCGTGTTAAATGAAATTATACATAATGCAAACATGTATAATGCATCTAATTTAATACTAACATTAATGCAAGTGTATATATAATCTATCTTTTCCTTATATTTTAGTTTGGGTGTTCTTATTTAAATGTTATAAAAATAAATAGGTATTATAGAAAATTATTTCTTACATCTGCAACTGTTTCCTTTCTATTTCAGTCTTTTGTAAAAAAAGTGGCAACAAAGGTAACAGATCTTATACCACAAAGATCTTGGATCAGTAAATGGTTTAATTCATCTCAGAATGAAGAAGATTTATTAGAGGATAATGAAAATCCTGAAGAGGTTGAGTCAGAAGAGGATAGTCAAAAACCTCCACCTTTGAAACGACCATGCATTCGTATGGATGTTACTCATCCACCAGGAACATTTTCAATTCAGCCAAGAGCTAAATCAGCAATTAATAATGTCAGTCCATCTAAACAACAATATTCAATTCATAATGAAATGGTAAATGTAACAGATAAAAATGATATCAGTTGAAAATATTTTTTACTATTAATAATTTTTTTTGTAGTCTGATGAAGATTTCTCTAAACCTGCGATGGCTGGACCAAGCGGGATTAGCCATTTAGTATCTTCTACACCTGCAACACAATCAGATATGAGAGATATAACATCTCAAAGGTCTGAATTAAATTCGTTAATTACTACTGCCAATAATGGAACTACAAATGGTATGGATGATAATTCTGAATCTAGTGAGAGCACCAGTGGTTGTAGCTCTCTTATTCCACAAACAAATAGACAAGAGGCTCCATCAAATGTCTCTTACAATTCCCCATTTTCTAATAGGAAAAGATTTAATGATGATAAATTAGGTTTCAGTAAGTAAAAAAATTAGTCTTCTTTGGAACAATATATTATCTTAGCGTAAACAATTCGTCAATATTTAATTAATAAAGTATATCTCCTGTATACCTGCATGCACATAGATATATAGTATACATACATATAATGTTTTCTCTTTTTACAATAAAAATTCTTTAACATATTCTTTACATATTTATATAAAAACTATATTTTATGCATACATTTTAATTTCCCTTTCTAGCCAATCATACGCAGTCTCCGAGGTCTTTATTTTTAGATAATAATATCAGAGATTCTTTAAGTAGTCGTAGACCAAGCTTTAATGCATCAATCATGACAAACACGCCGGATCGTGCATCTCCCTTGGCATCTCCTTTTATAGCGGAAATATCACTTTTGGTGGAGGCAAATGCAGCTGGCCTTTATAAACGAGGTCGTAATTTATTTAACAGTTCGAACGAGGTATGTATTATTTATTTAGGTTATTGATAATTTAAGTAACATTAACATTACTTATGCTATAACAAATTATCAATTTTAGATTCAACTTAAAGTTCCTAAAAGAACATGTGTTGAAGTAAAACCAATCTAACACAGCAGGAGTTGATTCATCTGGTATGAGTCAAACTGCTAAAAAAATATTGGAAGCATTGGAACACTTTTCATCACCAATAACTGATGCTAAAAAAAATTCCATTAAAATGATTAATAGTACCTCGTCTGTAAGTAAAAAGAGAACAAGAGATGAATCAACATCAACAACTAAAGTTGGGTTGCGACATTTAACTCGTGAGTTAGCCGTACCCACTGTACCCGATATATTAAAACTGAGATGGCGTCAGAAACTACAGGATACACAGCAGCAGCTAGAAAAATTGTTTCAGCTCGATGTGACCCACCACCTCCACAAGAATACCATTTGAGGTAAATAAATATGTGTATATATATATATACATACATACATATGTATATATTATATATATATATATATATATATATATAAAATGTTGATAATCATTATTTATATGATCATAATATGTATCATTTTTCCTTACAGAACACAAGTCGATGAAGATGCAAAGCATCATGGGAAAAGTTAAAACTAAAGCTAAATCTGCAAATCTTGAAGAAGAAGAAACAGTTGAACCAGTTAATTTACCAAACATACCTTTGCCAATATCTTCTTTACCTAATTCAACTTCATGCCACCTACTAATGCAAAAACAGTAGTTAAGGCTAGTATAGACAAAGGAGATACTTTTACATTTGCAAGTCCTATAAAAGTAACAAATACCACAAAGAATTTAAAATCTATCATAATTTTACATTAGTAGTCCTATTAATGCTGAAAAGCAATCAGTTGATAAATCTAATGACTCAGGTTCACCTCTAAAAAGAATTGGTGCTAATCTAATGCAATTTCTAGTGAATATGTACCTCCTATAACGCAAAATTTCATTTGGTCTGGTTCATCTACAGCTCCTAGACCAAAAGAAAGAATAAAGAGTAGCGATAGCGCAATTCCTGTTGCTTCAAATGAACTAAAATCGGGAAGTGTTATGGATATTCTTTGTTCTAAACAGGATGAAGCTAAATCTGAAGAATCACGTGAAGAAAAGATGCAAGTTGATTCACACAAAGAGCCAACCAATAGTAAAATAAACACAGTTATTTCAGACGTAAATAAGGATGATAATATTACAAAACTTGCACATTCAAAGATCAATATACAACAAGATACTTCAGCTATGTGGGAATGTTCTGAATGTTTATTTAAGAACAGCAATTCCGAAACACAGTGTTTTGCTTGTAAAGCTACCAAATCGTATTTGAAAGATAAGAACCCTTCTGAATTGTCATCAGTATCAAGCAATACCAACGAATTAAAAAATGCAATGAATGATCACTTTGGATCTCAATTTAAACTTTCAAGTACTCAGTGGGAATGTACATCTTGTTTCGTAAGAAACAAAGAAACTGATACTAAATGTGTTGCTTGTAGTACATTTAAACCAGACATGAAACAAGAAACTAAATCTAATGCAATAAAGTCCACAAATTCTGATCTCAGTAATATCAAATCCATGGAAAAATCTTGGGAATGTTCCAGTTGCAACTTAAAAAATTCTGAAAATTTAATTTTATGTTCTTCTTGCAGTACACCTAAATCAAATTTAGCAAAGACCAGTTTACAAAAGAATGCGAATATTATAAGTAATATGTCTGCATGTCAAAATACTAATATGTCAACAAGTACATCATTTGGTAATGCAAATTTGACTAAAGATGAAACTATGGATAAATTTAAGCCAAGCAAAGATACATGGGAATGTCCTTGTTGCATGGTTAGAAATGTTATTTCTACTGATTCTTGTCCATGCTGTAATACAGCTAAACCTAATGTCGGCGTTGCAGCTAAAAGTGTTCCATTGTTACTTGCAAATGGATTTGGCGATAAGTTCAAGAAACCTGAAGGTGCATGGAATTGTGAAACTTGCATGGTGCAAAATAAAGCAACAGTTGCTGAGTGTGTGGCTTGTGGTGGTTTGAAACCAGATTCAAAGAAGATGGATAATTCCAATTTACAATTTAATTTTTGTATGCCTCCAACTGTTAGTGGGTTTAAATTTGGTATTGACAAAGTTGATCAAGAGAAGATTGATAGTACAATACCTACAAATGGTTTTAAATTTGGTGATAGCCAACAAAGCAGTAAAGCTGGTCAATTTACATTTGGTATCCAAAAAGAAGAAAAGAAAACAAATGAAGTACAGAAACCTAAAAGCAATGTCCCTTCAACTTCAGGCGGTGGTTTTGGATTTCAGATTAATACAATTAGTAGTGAAAAGACTGATGTAAAGAAAGATTCAGAAAAGGAGGAGAAAAAGCCAACACCTGTATTTTCATTTGGTATACCTAAAACTGAAAGTGGAACAACAGAAGGTGATAACAAGTCTGTAAATGTAACAATTTCTACAACAGTTCCAGCTACTTTTACATTTGGTGCATCTAAACCCCCAATTATACAATCAGACACAAAAAAAGAAAAACGAAGTCCTTTGCTTGGAAATACTGTGACAGAAATTTCAAAACCGAGCATTGAAACTACTAAATCTACAGCTACTAGTACTAGTACGTTATCTTCATTATCTCAAAGTAGTAGCCAAGAAACTAAACCAACTGCTACTTTTTCATTTAGTGCACCAAGTAGCACAATTGCAATTACTAGCAGTACTTCTACAACTGTGGTATCAAGTCTTCCGTCTTCTACCCAATCTTCCTTTGCATTTCTTGAACCAAAATCAACTGCACAAACAGCACCTGTACCAACTTTTGGAATAATAACAACCTCGGTTCCTACTTCTAATTTATCTAATACCTTCACATTTGGAGATAACAAAGCAAAGGAAGGTTCCTCGATAAATAAGACTTTTGGTTCATTGCCAAACGCCCCTTCTGGAAGTTCATTATTTTCAAGTATTTCTAGTACCCCATCATTGTTTAATAATAATGATAAAAAAACAACACCAACATTTGAAGTAGTTTCAATTAAAGATAACACGCAAACTACGTTTGGAGCTGCAAGTACGAATAAACCCCCTACTTTTACAATACCAGAAGATAAAGTACCAACATTTGGTTGCACAGACAATAAGCCTTCAATTTTTGGATCAACTGATACAAAAATTCCTGTATTTGGAAGTACAGAAAATAAAACAACATCCTTATTTAACCTAACTCCACAAGCTGCAACTGCAACACCAACACCTTTTGGTGCACCATCGGCAACACCACCAACACTTTTTGGATCATCTGTTACTCCTGTATTTGGTAATAATACTGCTTCAACATTTACTACACCTGAGTCAACGCCTAACATATTTGGATCTACCTCAAAGCCAAATGAAACTGGTACACCAAATTCAAACTTATTCACATTTGGCACTACTCCTGCTCAGCCAGTAGCAAAACCAGGAACTGGATTTAACTTTTCTGCAAGCACCAATCCTGCTGAATCAGCTCAGAAACCATTATTTACATTTGGTAGTAATACAACTGCTCCACAAAGTGGCAATTTATTTGGAATTACGTTCAATAATCCTACATCAAACAATTCTTCCGGCTTTACATTTAACGCACCTAAACCGGAAACACCAGCATTTGCTCAACCTACAGCCCCAAGTCCAATTTTCGGTGCACCTTCAAATACAGGATTCAATTTCGGAGCTACAACGCCTGCTACATCATCAGGGGGTTTTAACTTCGGCGCAGCTGTAAGTATTACAAAATCTACTACAAGTCTAATTATTGCGATTAAAACTTAATAATGGAACTTCTATTAATTATATCAAAACTTTCTTTACAGGCACCTGCTTCTACACCATCTACTGGATTTAATTTTAATGCCCCTGGTACTACACCAACATTTGATCCTAATACTCCACCATCATTTAACTTTACTGGTGGCAATGCTCCTCCAACATTTAAGTATGTATAAGCTGTAAAATAACTGATCGTAATAACGATGTTAATTATGTTATAATTGTTTGTTATAAATTATGATATTCTGTTTTAGTGCAAGACCTACTTTAACACAACGGAAGATCAAGAAAGCTTATAGAAGAATGCGGTAGAGGGCAAGTAACATATGACTCTAATTACACGTACACACGGATGCATTTTTTATATCTATTTCATGCAACCGCGTGTGCAAATATGTTTCTGGATATATGCTAAAGTTACAGTATGATACAATGAAAATATCATATACCGACTGGTCACATCAACGTGGTGGTATACCAAGCATTTTATGTAATATATTAATCTGTCATTGGGATATGCTTGCGTACAACCACTTGTGTTCTACAGGATCTGTAAATTATAAATTATTTAAATTATACAATAATAACAAATGATACTTCGATGTTGGCATGAAGCCACTTTTGCAAATAAGACGGATCATAATGCCATTGCATTAGTAATACCTTGCCCAAACGAGAAACACTATATATATCTATTGACGTGACAAACTAATTTGCTGAAACAGAAGAGTACCTCGATAAAAAGAAACCTAACAAAGCACTAAATGTGCGAAATTTATTGAGGATAATGAGTGGGAGTGTATCCCTCAGGTAAGTACAAGTCATTCACAACTCGTGACAATGCTTTTGTAATTGAAGAAAGAGAGGGACTAAGCAGTGCCGAAATACACATTGATTAAAAATTATTTTTTTGTAATGAAAGAAATGTTGCAGTGAATTGCAATGGCTTTATTCTTATATTTGTATGTAAAAACAACCATTCTTACCTGACTAATTATTTTTAATAAATTCATTATACACGACTTCACATAGTCAGGTACATGAATTTGAAGGAGCTTAACGAAAGAGGGAGGACATGGTTGATGGACAGAATTCTTTTATTCATTTCTTCTATAAATTTTGACACGTTACGAGTATTGTGAATTGACTGAATATCAATGAAGTCCCACTGCGTATAGACATTAATTATATTTTAATTAGAATTTTGTGGGCAGTTCTACAATCTTTGTAGTACTAGTCCAAAAAATGTGTATCATATGCAAAAAATGGCATTCGGATAGTACAAAGTCACGATTACTGAACGATTGCATCGAGTAGTCGAAATTGTATATTTTTTTTATATATTGAATGAATTAATCCTATAAGAATATACTGAATGCCATTTTAATAGAATTAAATTATAGTAACGTTGCGTGTTTTACCATAGAATGAATGGAAAATGAATCAAGAAGTATGTTGAATGGAATAAATTATTACGGGACTTCTAAAGAGCTTTTTTTAATTTGTTACTAAATCAAATGTATTTTTATAGTGGGTTTCTAAAACTGTTAATGGCATTAGTATATTATTATTGATTCTACTGTGTGCATCATGAAAACGTATCACTCTGTATTACACAAACCTAAATATGTTACAATAAAATTAGTAAAAATAGTATATAAAATTTATGATCAATTACCAGGAATTATGATAAACAAAAAAATTAATTCTGAATAAAAGATAATATTATTTACAAAGTATATATTTATTGTTAAATAATATTTTTCTTGTAAGATTCACGTATTTCTTTTATAACGTTTTTTACGTTCTAATGACATTGTTCGTGGGATTCCAACTTTTTATTATGAGTGCAATTTACTGAGAGTGATATTAATTTCTATAAATGTAAGTATAATAAAATCGTTTCCTGAACACTAAGAAACTGTAAAACAGATATTCTTTTTAGAAGTCCCTAAATACAGAAAGTAGTTAGTTGACGTGTAGATGATTAATGAATTAATATGAAATCATGCACGTCCTATTTAAGATTAGAATATTTATGTCTATAATGTTGGCTTAAAATTGACAGTAGCCAAGAATAACTCGGCACAAGACCTACCTTCTGCCATAATAGATATGTAGGTACAAAAAAACCCTGTTACATATTGTTACTCTATATGTTGTGTAATATTTACATCATAGATTTTAAGACATTTTTAGTTTTTGCGTATATTATCAAGAAGCAAGGGTAATAAACAATGAAGAAGAAACCTTGATTTCATATTGATAATTTACAAATTGCGTACTCTGCAAATGCCCTTCGTAGCTGTTACCTATTACGCTATAATAGTATTACTAAGTATGTAAAAAATGTATCAAAATAATGAATTTTGTTTGTACAATTCAAATTACAAGTAATGTATTGTTTAAACATAGAACGAGATCTATTAGCAATTCAATAATTAAAATCAACTAGTTACTACTTACAGTACCTCTTAATGTTATCCTTTGTATAAAAGAAAAGAAAGATCTTGTCTACGAAGGGTTCTTCCGCACGTAGTTATATTGTGTAACTTAAATAATTATAGCTTTGTATATTAATTACCAGCTGAAACACTAACCAATGGTAAAGTGAGGCTGCGCTGAGATATGTCTATGCTGCTGTCTTACACTGTGAACATTCTCTGTCGAGGCTGTGTCGTCCATTTGTCTATCCCTAGACAAATTTCCAAATTAATGAATATATCAAATGCTGTCTGAAAGGGACAGTACCTTTGTATTAAATCTCGTATATGGCCTTAAAAAACATAACGAGCGTGTAACGTAGATGTATTAACGAATGTAAAGCAAATCATATTGGAATTGTTTTGTAGCAGTTTGTACTCTCCATTGCAATGGGTTTGCATAAATACTTGAAGAACACTACACATTAAAATCGTTCAACAATAGATATGTAACATCCCATGACTCGTAGAATATTTGTCTTTATATAATAATTACTCTAAGATCATTAAATTGCTTCTGTGAAATTGTGTTCTCTATGGCTATAGTTTAATTATATCATTTCAAAAACAGACACAAGTTAATCTATAAAATTATTAAAAAGTTGGTAATACATTTTTCAAGTAAAATGTACAAAAATCCTGCGAGTTATGGGATGTAAAAATATGAGTCAAATGTTCTGAGGCCTTATTATAATCTTAGTCCATGAAAATTATGTATTGTACTGAATTTACACGAATATCTGTAATGATTATATTGAGAATGTATTAATCAATGATCTAATGTTCACAAATGAGAGAGTTTGTTATGAAATAAGTCCAATGACTGCCTGTAATTAAATAAAATGTACATGGGAGAATGTTCACTGTATGCTTCAGGTGCTATGGGGATGTTATAACATTCTCATGACATGGTATAATGTTAGATAATATTGTAAAGGAGTGTCGGTGTTTCTCAATTGGTAAACCATTTAAGATTCGGTTTCGTTAACTTTTACTCGCACAAATGAAGCATGGAAAGATATTTGTAACGATAATCCAATATTCCTAGAATGAAAATTAAAATGAAAACGAAAAAATAGAGTTATCAAATTGAGAATATTTTATTTAAATAAACACATGAAGACAGACATATTTGGTTGATTGAAAAGTGCGTAAATAGTAATAAACACGAGATTATAATTAAATTATCGATATATATTACATAGAATGGAAGTAGCATCTATTTGCAGAACTAATGTATAAATGTAATTACGACGACGAATGAAAAACTCAATAGCCTCATATTGTATAATTTATTAAATAAATGTGACGTTGCTTTGATGCGTAACATATGCGATGACGAGGGCTATTGAGCTCATGTTGAGAAACACCGTGGATAGGATACATTCACATTAACATTATTACCATTATTATTCTTAATACTATCCTCCGCTCTACCCATAATAATTATATTATACAGTACTAGGATATATGAAAAAATATCAATTGAAAACAATGATATTTAATTTGAGTTTACAATTTTATTTTGTAGCTAGTAAAATAACGATTTTAGGAGGGCATTTAGATAATAATGCGAACCAAGGAGTTTTTAAATATATACAATTATCATACACTGTAACTACTCTTTATTCTTTAATTTTCTTAATAAATAATACAATGTGCAAAGGAAAAATGCGCGCAGTACTTCGTAAAAACCCTTTGGTTCACATACAGAAAGTAATCTGAAAACAGTGTTAGAATTCAGTCGCAATCTCGAATTCTTAGATCAAATGTATTATTTGTTTCATGATTACGTTTCACGTTGCTTTTTATTTCTGTATCAAGCTCACTCCTTAACAGTTCCTCAAAGAAAATATACAAAATAAGAAATCCATACTATGACTTACTATAGTATTCATGGTTTGTTATCCTGAACAATATATCTACGTCTCTGTTCCACGTGTTTTTAGTACAAAATATTTTAATTACAAAATATATTTCAATTCAAAACATAGAAAAAGCAAGGAAAAGTACTCTTCTTTTTTTCTATAATTCGATCAAAAATAGAGTGGGCAATGTATAAATGTTCCTTTCTTATTTCAAAAACTATTACAAGAATAAGCGATTAAAAGTTAAACATTAAAGGGTATTATTCCACACAAAATAGCCCAGTTATTATTAATTCAAAATTCTAATTCATTATCATGTCACATCATCTACTATAAATCTACGTATTGTTTTCGCTTATAAGACCTATACAATAAACATACAAAGTAATTCATTTTCTTATGTTGCACAGCTGTATGAGTTATGCAGAAAATAAAAATTCTACGATTAAGATACACTAAGTGTTTTATTTATTTATCCTGATTTTGG
>JAMYCR010000511.1:0-22411 GCA_028830335.1 Eucera pruinosa
CTAAATAACTAATACCTAAATTAACTAAATAACTAAATAACTAAATAACTAAATAACTAAATAACTAAATAACTAATAGATAACTAAATAACTATATCACTAAATAACTAAATAACTAAATAACTAAATAACTAAATAACTAAATAACTAAATAACTAAATAACTAAATAACTAAATAACTAAATAACTAAATAACTAAATAACTAAATAACTAAATAACCAAATAACTAAATAACTAAATAACCAATTAACTGAATAACTAAATAACTAAATAACTATATATAGCTAAATAACTAGATAAATAAATAACGAAATAACTAATTAACTAAATAACTAAATAACTAGAATAACTAAGTAAATAAATAACTAAATAATTAAATAATTAAATAACTAAATAACTAAATAACTAAATAACTAAATAACTAAATAACTAAATAACTAAATAACTAAATAACTAAATAACTAAATAACATAATAACTAAATAACTAAATAACTAAATAACTAAATAACTAAATAACTAAATAACTAAATAACTAAATAACTAAATAACTAAATAACTAAATAACTAAATAACTAAATAACTAAATAACTAAATAACTAAATAACTAAATAACTAAATAACTAATAACTAAATAACTAAATAACTAAATAACTAAATAACTAAATAACTAAATAACTAATAACTAAATAACTATATAACAAAATAACTAAATAACTAAATAACTAAATAACTAAATAACTAAGTAACTAAATAACTAAATTACTAAATAAACAAATAAATAAATAACTAAATAACTAAAAAACTAAATAACTAAATAACTAAATAACTAAATAACTATATAACTAAATAACTAAATAAATAAATAACTAAATAACTAAATAACTAAATAACTAAATAACTAAATAACTAAATAACTAAATAACTATAGAACTAATAACTAAATAACTAAATAACTAAATAACAAATAAGTAATAACTAAATAACTAAATAACTAAATCACTAGATAACTTAATAACTAAATAACTAAATAACTAAATAACTAAATAACTAAATAACTAAATAACTAAATAACTAAAAATAAAAAAATATAAATAACTAAATAACTAAATAAAATAACTAAATAACTAAATAACTAAATAACTAAATAACTAAATAACTAAATAACTAAATAACTAAATAACTAAATAACTAAATAACTAAATAACTAAATAACTAAATAACTAAATAACTAAATAACTAAATAACTAAATAACTAAATAACTAAATAACTAAATAACTAAATAACTAAATAACTAAATAACTAAATAACTAAATAACTAAATAACAAATAAACTAAATAACTAAATAACTAAATAACTAAATAACTAAATAACTAAATAACTAAATAACTAAATAACTAATAACTAAATAACTAAATAACTAAATAACTAAATAACTAAATAACTAAATAACTAAATAACTAAATAACTAAATAACTAAATAACTAAATAACTAATAACTAAATAACTAAATAACTAAATAACTAAATATCTAATAACTAAATAACTAAATAATTAATAACTAAATAACTAAATAACTAAATAACTAAATACTAAATAACTAAATAACTAAATAACTAAATAACTAAATAACTAAATAACTAAATAACTAAATAACTAAATAACTAAAATAACTAAATAACTAAATAACTAAATAACTAAATAACTAAATAACTAAATAACTAAATAACTAAATAACTAAATAACTAAATAACTAAATAACTAAATAACTAAATAACTAAATAACTAAATAACTAAATAACTAAATAACTAAATAACAATATAACTAAATAACTAAATAACTAAATAACTAAGGTACTAAATAACTAAATAACTAAATAACTAAATAACTAAATAACTAAATAACTAAATAACAAAACTAATAACTAAATAACTAAATAACTAAATAACTAAATAACTAAATAACTAAATAACTAAATAACTAAATAACTAAATAACTAAATAACTAAATAACTAAATAACTAAATAACTAAATAACTAAATAACTAAATAACTAAATAACTAAATAA
Organism: Eucera pruinosa; assembly: GCA_028830335.1. Classification (NCBI taxonomy): domain Eukaryota; kingdom Metazoa; phylum Arthropoda; class Insecta; order Hymenoptera; family Apidae; genus Eucera; species Eucera pruinosa. The sequence goes on from JAMYCR010000511.1 coordinate 2,071, forward strand.
CTAAATAACTAATAACTAAATAACTAAATAACTAAATAACTAAATAACTAAATAACTAAATAACTAAATAACTAAATAACTAAATAACTAATAACTAAATAACTAAATAACTAAATAACTAAATAACTAAATAACTAAATAACTAAATAACTAAATAACTAAATAACTAAATAACTAAATAACTAAATAACTAAATAACTAAATAACTAAATAACTAAATAACTAAATAACTAAATAACTAAATAACTAAATAACTAAATAACTAAATAACTAAATAACTAAATAACTAAATAACTAAATAACTAAATAACTAAATAACTAAATAACTAATAACTAAATAACTAAATAACTAAATAACTAAATAACTAAATAACTAAATAACTAAATAACTAAATAACTATATAACTAAAAAACTAAATAACTAAATAACTAAATAACTAAATAACTAAATAACTAAATAACTAAATAACTAAATAACTAAATAACTAAATAACTAAATAACTAAATAACTAAATAACTAAATAACTAAATAACTAAATACATAAATAACTAAATAACTAAATAACTAAATAACTAAATAACTAAATAACTAAATAACTAAATAACTAAATAACTATATAACTAATAACTAAATAACTAAATAACTAAATACTAATAACTAAATAACTAAATAACTAAATAACTAAATAACTAAATAACTAAATAACTAAATAACTAAATAACTAAATAACTAAATAACTAAATAACTAAATAACTAAATAACTAAATAACTAAATAACTAAATAACTAAATAACTAAATACTAAATAACTAAATAACTAAATAACTAATAACTAAATAACTAAATAACTAAATAACTAAATAACTAAATAACTAAATAACTAAATAACTAAATAACTAAATAACTAAATAACTAAATAACTAAATAACTAAATAACTAAATAACTAAATAACTAAATAACTAAATAACTAAATAACTAAATAACTAAATAACTAAATAACTAAATAACTAATAACTAAATAACTAAATAACTAAATAACTAAATAACTAAATAACTAAATAACTAAATAACTAAATAACTAAATAACTAAATAACTAAATAACTAAATAACTAAATACTAAATAACTAAATAACTAAATAACTAAATAACTAATAACTAATAACTAAATAACTAAATAACTAAATAACTAAATACCTAAATAACTAAATAACTAAATACTAAATAACTAATAACTAAATAACTAAATAACTAAATAACTAAATAACTAAATAACTAAATAACTAAATAACTAAATAACTAATAACTAAATAACTAAATAACTAAATAACTAAATAACTAAATAACTAAATAACTAAATAACTAAATAACTAAATAACTAAATAACTAAATAACTAAATAACTAAATAACTAAATAACTAAATAACTAAATAACTAAATAACTAAATAACTAAATAACTAAATAACTAAAATAACTAAATAACTAAATAACTAAATAACTAAATAACTAAATAACTAAATAACTAAATAACTAAATAACTAAATAACTAAATAACTAAAAAACTAAATAGCTAAATAACTAAATAACTAAATAACTAAATAAGTAATAACTAAATAACTAAATAACTAAATAACTAAATAACTAAATAACTAAATAACTAAATAACTAAATAACTAAATAACTAAATAACTAAATAACTAAATAACTAAATAACTAATAACTAAATAACTAAATAACTAAATAACTAAATAACTAAATAACTAAATAACTAAATAACTAAATAACTAAATAACTAAATAACTAAATAACTAAATAACTAAATAACTAAATAACTAAATAACTAAATAACTAAATAACTAAATAACTAAATAACTAAATAACTAAATAACTAAATAACTAAATAACTAAATAACTAAATAACTAAATAACTAAATAACTAAATAACTAAATAACTAAATAACTAAATAACTAAATAACTAAATAACTAAATAACTAAATAACTAAATAACTAAATAACTAAATAACTAAATAACTAAATAACTAAATAACTAAATAACTAAATAACTAAATAACTAAATAACTAAATAACTAAATAACTAAATAACTAAATAACTAATAACTAAATAACTAAATAACTAAATAACTAAATAACTAAATAACTAAATAACTAAATAACTAAATAACTAAATAACTAAATAACTAAATAACTAAATAACTAAATAACTAAATAACTAAATAACTAAATAACTAAATAACTAAATAACTAAATAACTAAATAACTAAATAACTAAATAACTAAATAACTAAATAACTAAATAACTAAATAACTAAATAACTAAATAACTAAATAACTAAATAACTAAATAACTAAATAACTAAATAACTAAATAACTAAATAACTAAATAACTAAATAACTAAATAACTAAATAACTAAATAACTAAATAACTAAATAACTAAATAACTAAATAACTAAATAACTAAATAACTAAATAACTAAATAACTAAATAACTAAATAACTAAATAACTAAATAACTAAATAACTAAATAACTAAATAACTAAATAACTAAATAACTAAATAACTAAATAACTAAATAACTAAATAACTAAATAACTAAATAACTAAATAACTAAATAACTAAATAACTAAATAACTAAATAACTAAATAACTAAATAACTAAATAACTAAATAACTAAATAACTAAATAACTAAATAACTAAATAACTAAATAACTAAATAACTAAATAACTAAATAACTAAATAACTAAATAACTAAATAACTAAATAACTAAATAACTAAATAACTAAATAACTAAATAACTAAATAACTAAATAACTAAATAACTAAATAACTAAATAACTAAATAACTAAATAACTAAATAACTAAATAACTAAATAACTAAATAACTAAATAACTAAATAACTAAATAACTAAATAACTAAATGGCTAAATAACTAAATAACTAAATAACTAAATAACTAAATAACTAAATAACTAAATAACTAAATAACTAAATAACTAAATAACTAAATAACTAAATAACTAAATAACTAAATAACTAAATAACTAAATAACTAAATAACTAAATAACTAAATAACTAAATAACTAAATAACTAAATAACTAAATAACTAAATAACTAAATAACTAAATAACTAAATAACTAAATACTAAATAACTAAATAACTAAATAACTAAATAACTAAATAACTAAATAACTAAATAACTAAATAACTAAATAACTAAATAACTAAATAACTAAATAACTAAATAACTAAATAACTAAATAACTAAATAACTAAATAACTAAATAACTAAATAACTAAATAACTAAATAACTAAATAACTAAATAACTAAATAACTAAATAACTAAATAACTAAATAACTAAATAACTAAATAACTAAATAACTAAATAACTAAATAACTAAATAACTAAATAACTAAATAACTAAATAACTAAATAACTAAATAACTAAATAACTAAATAACTAAATAACTAAATAACTAAATAACTAAATAACTAAATAACTAAATAACTAATAACTAAATAACTAAATAACTAAATAACTAAATAACTAAATAACTAAATAACTAAATAACTAAATAACTAAATAACTAAATAACTAAATAACTAAATAACTAAATAACTAAATAACTAAATAACTAAATAACTAAATAACTAAATAACTAAATAACTAAATAACTAAATAACTAAATAACTAAATAACTAAATAACTAAATAACTAAATAACTAAATAACTAAATAACTAAATAACTAAATAACTAAATAACTAAATAACTAAATAACTAAATAACTAAATAACTAAATAACTAAATAACTAAATAACTAAATAACTAAATAACTAAATAACTAAATAACTAAATAACTAAATAACTAAATAACTAAATAACTAAATAACTAAATAACTAAATAACTAAATAACTAAATAACTAAATAACTAAATAACTAAATAACTAAATAACTAAATAACTAAATAACTAAATAACTAAATAACTAAATAACTAAATAACTAAATAACTAAATAACTAAATAACTAAATAACTAAATAACTAAATAACTAAATAACTAAATAACTAAATAACTAAATAACTAAATAACTAAATAACTAAATAACTAAATAACTAAATAACTAAATAACTAAATAACTAAATAACTAAATAACTAAATAACTAAATAACTAAATAACTAAATAACTAAATAACTAAATAACTAAATAACTAAATAACTAAATAACTAAATAACTAAATAACTAAATAACTAAATAACTAAATAACTAAATAACTAAATAACTAAATAACTAAATAACTAAATAACTAAATAACTAAATAACTAAATAACTAAATAACTAAATAACTAAATAACTAAATAACTAAATAACTAAATAACTAAATAACTAAATAACTAAATAACTAAATAACTAAATAACTAAATAACTAAATAACTAAATAACTAAATAACTAAATAACTAATAACTAAATAACTAAATAACTAAATAACTAAATAACTAAATAACTAAATAACTAAATAACTAAATAACTAAATAACTAAATAACTAAATAACTAAATAACTAAATAACTAAATAACTAAATAACTAAATAACTAAATAACTAAATAACTAAATAACTAAATAACTAAATAACTAAATAACTAAATAACTAATAACTAATAACTAAATAACTAAATAACTAAATAACTAAATAACTAAATAACTAAATAACTAAATAACTAAATAACTAAATAACTAAATAACTAAATAACTAAATAACTAAATAACTAAATAACTAAATAACTAAATAACTAAATAACTAAATAACTAAATAACTAAATAACTAAATAACTAAATAACTAAATAACTAAATAACTAAATAACTAAATAACTAAATAACTAAATATCTAAATAACTAAATAACTAAATAACTAAATAACTAAATAACTAAATAACTAAATAACTAAATAACTAAATAACTAAATAACTAAATAACTAAATAACTAAATAACTAAATAACTAAATAACTAAATAACTAAATAACTAATAACTAAATAACTAAATAACTAAATAACTAAATAACTAAATAACTAAATAACTAAATAACTAAATAACTAAATAACTAAATAACTAAATAACTAAATAACTAAATAACTAAATAACTAAATAACTAAATAACTAAATAACTAAATAACTAAATAACTAAATAACTAAATAACTAAATAACTAAATAACTAAATAACTAAATAACTAAATAACTAAATAACTAAATAACTAAATAACTAAATAACTAAATAACTAAATAACTAAATAACTAAATAACTAATAACTAAATAACTAAATAACTAAATAACTAAATAACTAAATAACTAAATAACTAAATAACTAAATAACTAAATACTAAATAACTAAATAACTAAATAACTAAATAACTAAATAACTAAATAACTAAATAAATAAATAACTAAATAACTAAATAACTAAATAACTAAATAACTAAATAACTAAATAACTAAATAACTAAATAACTAAATAACTAAATAACTAAATAACTAAATAACTAAATAACTAAATAACTAAATAACTAAATAACTAAATAACTAAATAACTAAATAACTAAATAACTAAATAACTAAATAACTAAATAACTAAATAACTAAATAACTAAATAACTAAATAACTAAATAACTAAATAACTAAATAACTAAATAACTAAATAACTAAATAACTAAATAACTAAATAACTAAATAACTAAATAACTAAATAACTAATAACTAAATAACTAAATAACTAAATAACTAAATAACTAAATAACTAAATAACTAAAACTAAATAACTAAATAACTAAATAACTAAATAACTAAATAACTAAATAACTAAATAACTAAATAACTAAATAACTAAATAACTAAATAACTAAATAACTAAATAACTAAATAACTAAATAACTAAATAACTAAATAACTAAATAACTAAATAACTAAATAACTAAATAACTAAATAACTAAATAACTAAATAACTAAATAACTAAATAACTAAATAACTAAATAACTAAATAACTAAATAACTAAATAACTAAATAACTAAATAACTAAATAACTAAATAACTAAATAACTAAATAACTAAATAACTAAATAACTAAATAACTAAATAACTAAATAACTAAATAACTAAATAACTAAATAACTAAATAACTAAATAACTAAATAACTAAATAACTAAATAACTAAATAACTAAATAACTAAATAACTAAATAACTAAATAACTAAATAACTAAATAACTAAATAACTAAATAACTAAATAACTAAATAACTAAATAACTAAATAACTAAATAACTAAATAACTAAATAACTAAATAACTAAATAACTAAATAACTAAATAACTAAATAACTAAATAACTAAATAACTAAATAACTAAATAACTAAATAACTAAATAACTAAATAACTAAATAACTAAATAACTAAATAACTAAATAACTAAATAACTAAATAACTAAATAACTAAATAACTAAATAACTAAATAACTAAATAACTAAATAACTAAATAACTAAATAACTAAATAACTAAATAACTAAATAACTAAATAACTAAATAACTAAATAACTAAATAACTAAATAACTAAATAACTAAATAACTAAATAACTAAATAACTAAATAACTAAATAACTAAATAACTAAATAACTAAATAACTAAATAACTAAATAACTAAATAACTAAATAACTAAATAACTAAATAACTAAATAACTAAATAACTAAATAACTAAATAACTAAATAACTAAATAACTAAATAACTAAATAACTAAATAACTAAATAACTAAATAACTAAATAACTAAATAACTAAATAACTAAATAACTAAATAACTAAATAACTAAATAACTAAATAACTAAATAACTAAATAACTAAATAACTAAATAACTAAATAACTAAATAACTAAATAACTAAATAACTAAATAACTAAATAACTAAATAACTAAATAACTAAATAACTAAATAACTAAATAACTAAATAACTAAATAACTAAATAACTAAATAACTAAATAACTAAATAACTAAATAACTAAATAACTAAATAACTAAAACGATAAATAACTAAGTAACTAGATAACTAAATAACTAAATAACTAAATAACTAAATAACTAAATAACTAAATAACTAAATAACTAAATAACTAAATAACTAAATAACTAAATAACTAAATAACTAAATAACTAAATAACTAAATAACTAAATAACTAAATAACTAAATAACTAAATAACTAAATAACTAAATAACTAAATAACTAAATAACTAAATAACTAAATAACTAAATAACTAAATAACTAAATAACTAAATAACTAAATAACTAAATAACTAAATAACTAAATAACTAAATAACTAAATAACTAAATAACTAAATAACTAAATAACTAAATAACTAAATAACTAAATAACTAAATAACTAAATAACTAAATAACTAAATAACTAAATAACTAAATAACTAAATAACTAAATAACTAAATAACTAAATAACTAAATAACTAAATAACTAAATAACTAAATAACTAAATAACTAAATAACTAAATAACTAAATAACTAAATAACTAAATAACTAAATAACTAAATAACTAAATAACTAAATAACTAAATAACTAAATAACTAAATAACTAAATAACTAAATAACTAAATAACTAAATAACTAAATAACTAAATAACGAAATAACTCAATAACTAGATAACTAAATAACTAAATAACTAAATAACTAAATAACTAAATAACTAAATAACTAAATAACTAAATAACTAAATAACTAAATAACTAAATAACTAAATAACTAAATAACTAAATAACTAAATAACTAAATAACTAAATAACTAAATAACTAAATAACTAAATAACTAAATAACTAAATAACTAAATAACTAAATAACTAAATAACTAAATAACTAAATAACTAAATAACTAAATAACTAAATAACTAAATAACTAAATAACTAAATAACTAAATAACTAAATAACTAAATAACTAAATAACTAAATAACTAAATAACTAAATAACTAAATAACTAAATAACTAAATAACTAAATAACTAAATAACTAAATAACTTAATAACTAAATAACTAAATAACTAAATAACTAAATAACTAAATAACTAAATAACTAAATAACTAAATAACTAAATAACTAAATAACTAAATAACTAAATAACTAAATAACTAAATAACTAAATAACTAAATAACTAAATAACTAAATAACTAAATAACTAAATAACTAAATAACTAAATAACTAAATAACTAAATAACTAAATAACTAAATAACTAAATAACTAAATAACTAAATAACTAAATAACTAAATAACTAAATAACTAAATAACTAAATAACTAAATAACTAAATAACTAAATAACTAAATAACTAAATAACTAAATAACTAAATAACTAAATAACTAAATAACTATCTAACTAATAACTAAATAACTAAATAACTATATAACTAAATGACTAAATAAATAAATATCTAAATAACTAAATAACTAAATAACTAAATAACTAAATAACTAAATAACTAAATAACTAAATAACTAAATAACTAAATAACTAAATAACTAAATAACTAAATAACTAAATAACTAAATAACTAAATAACTAAATAACTAAATAACTAAATAACTAAATAACTAAATAACTAAATAACTAAATAACTAAATAACTAAATAACTAAATAACTAAATAACTAAATAACTAAATAACTAAATAACTAAATAACTAAATAACTAAATAACTAAATAACTAAATAACTAAATAACTAAATAACTAAATAACTAAATAACTAAATAACTAAATAACTAAATAACTAAATAACTAAATAACTAAATAACTAAATAACTAAATAACTAAATAACTAAATAACTAAATAACTAAATAACTAAATAACTAAATAACTAAATAACTAAATAACTAAATAACTAAATAACTAAATAACTAAATAACTAAATAACTAAATAACTAAATAACTAAATAACTAAATAACTAAATAACTAAATAACTAAATAACTAAATAACTAAATAACTAGGTAACTAAATAACTAAATAACTAAATAACTAAATAACTAAATAACTAAATAACTAAATAACTAAATAACTAAATAACTAAATAACTAAATAACTAAATAACTAAATAACTAAATAACTAAATAACTAAATAACTAAATAACTAAATAACTAAATAACTAAATAACTAAATAACTAAATAACTAAATAACTAAATAACTAAATAAGTAAATGACTAAATAACTAGATAACTAAATAACTAAATAACTAAATAACTAAATAACTAAATAACTAAATAACTAAATAACTAAATAACTAAATAACTAAATAACTAAATAACTAAATAACTAAATAACTAAATAACTAAATAACTAAATAACTAAATAACTAAATAACTAAATAACTAAATAACTAAATAACTAAATAACTAAATAACTAAATAACTAAATAACTAAATAACTAAATAACTAAATAACTAAATAACTAAATAACTAAATAACTAAATAACTAAATAACTAAATAACTAAATAACTAAATAACTAAATAACTAAATAACTAAATAACTAAATAACTAAATAACTAAATAACTAAATAACTAAATAACTAAATAACTAAATAACTAAATAACTAAATAACTAAATAACTAAATAACTAAATAACTAAATAACTAAATAACTAAATAACTAAATAACTAAATAACTAAATAACTAAATAACTAAATAACTAAATAACTAAATAACTAAATAACTAAATAACTAAATAACTAAATAACTAAATAACTAAATAACTAAATAACTAAATAACTAAATAACTAAATAACTAAATAACTAAATAACTAAATAACTAAATAACTAAATAACTAAATAACTAAATAACTAAATAACTAAATAACTAAATAACTAAATAACTAAATAACTAAATAACTAAATAACTAAATAACTAAATAACTAAATAACTAAATAACTATATAAATAAATAACTAAATAACTAAATAACTAAATAACTAAATAACTAAATAACTAAATAACTAAATAACTAAATAACTAAATAACTAAATAACTAAATAACTAAATAACTAAATAACTAAATAACTAAATAACTAAATAACTAAATAACTAAATAACTAAATAACTAAATAACTAAATAAATAATAAACTAAATAACTAAATAACTAAATAACTAAATAACTAAATAACTAAATAACTAAATAACTAAATAACTAAATAACTAAATAACTAAATAACTAAATAACTAAATAACTAAATAACTAAATAACTAAATAACTAATAACTAAATAACTAAATAACTAAATAACTAAATAACTAAATAACTAAATAACTAAATAACTAAATAACTAAATAACTAAATAACTAAATAACTAAATAACTAAATAACTAAATAACTAAATAACTAAATAACTAAATAACTAAATAACTAAATAACTAAATAACTAAATAACTAAATAACTAAATAACTAAATAACTAAATAACTAAATAACTAAATAACTAAATAACTAATAACTAAATAACTAAATAACTAAATAACTAAATAACTAAATAACTAAATAACTAAATAACTAAATAACTAAATAACTAAATAACTAAATAACTAAATAACTAAATAACTAAATAACTAAATAACTAAATAACTAAATAACTAAATAACTAAATAACTAAATAACTAAATAACTAAATAACTAAATAACTAAATAACTAAATAACTAAATAACTAAATAACTAAATAACTAAATAACTAAATAACTAAATAACTAAATAACTAAATAACTAAATAACTAAATAACTAAATAACTAAATAACTAAATAACTAAATAACTAAATAACTAAATAACTAAATAACTAAATAACTAAATAACTAAATAACTAAATAACTAAATAACTAAATAACTAAATAACTAAATAACTAAATAACTAAATAACTAAATAACTAAATAACTAAATAACTAAATAACTAAATAACTAAATAACTAAATAACTAAATAACTAAATAACTAAATAACTAAATAACTAAATAACTAAATAACTAAATAACTAAATAACTAAATAACTAAATAACTAAATAACTAAATAACTAAATAACTAAATAACTAAATAACTAAATAACTAAATAACTAAATAACTAAATAACTAAATAACTAAATAACTAAATAACTAAATAACTAAATAACTAAATAACTAAATAACTAAATAACTAAATAACTAAATAACTAAATAACTAAATAACTAAATAACTAAATAACTAAATAACTAAATAACTAAATAACTAAATAACTAAATAACTAAATAACTAAATAACTAAATAACTAAATAACTAAATAACTAAATAACTAAATAACTAAATAACTAAATAACTAAATAACTAAATAACTAAATAACTAAATAACTAAATAACTAAATAACTAAATAACTAAATAACTAAATAACTAAATAACTAAATAACTAAATAACTAAATAACTAAATAACTAAATAACTAAATAACTAAATAACTAAATAACTAAATAACTAAATAACTAAATAACTAAATAACTAAATAACTAAATAACTAAATAACTAAATAACTAAATAACTAAATAACTAAATAACTAAATAACTAAATAACTAAATAACTAAATAACTAAATAACTAAATAACTAAATAACTAAATAACTAAATAACTAAATAACTAAATAACTAAATAACTAAATAACTAAATAACTAAATAACTAAATAACTAAATAACTAAATAACTAAATAACTAAATAACTAAATAACTAAATAACTAACTATAACTAAATAACTAAATAACTAAATAACTAAATAACTAAATAACTAAATAACTAAATAACTAAATAACTAAATAACTAAATAACTAAATAACTAATAACTAAATAACTAAATAACTAAATAACTAAATAACTAAATAACTAAATAACTAAATAACTAAATAACTAAATAACTAAATAACTAAATAACTAAATAACTAAATAACTAAATAACTAAATAACTAAATAACTAAATAACTAAATAACTAATAACTAAATAACTAAATAACTAAATAACTAAATAACTAAATAACTAAATAACTAAATAACTAAATAACTAAATAACTAAATAACTAAATAACTAAATAACTAAATAACTAAATAACTAAATAACTAAATAACTAAATAACTAAATAACTAAATAACTAAATAACTAAATAACTAAATAACTAAATAACTAAATAACTAAATAACTAAATAACTAAATAACTAAATAACTAAATAACTAAATAACTAAATAACTAAATAACTAAATAACTAAATAACTAAATAACTAAATAACTAAATAACTAAATAACTAAACAACTACATAACTAAATAACTAAATAACTAAATAACTAAATAACTAAATAACTAAATAACTAAATAACTAAATAACTAAATAACTAAATAACTAAATAACTAAATAACTAATAACTAAATAACTAAATAACTAAATAACTAAATAACTAAATAACTAAATAACTAAATAACTAAATAACTAAATAACTAAATAACTAAATAACTAAATAACTAAATAACAAAATAACTAAATAACTAAATAACTAAATAACTAAATAACTAAATAACTAAATAACTAAATAACTAAATAACTAAATAACTAAATAACTAAATAACTAAATAACTAAATAACTAAATAACTAAATAACTAAATAACTAAATAACTAAATAACTAAATAACTAAATAACTAAATAACTAAATAACTAAATAACTAAATAACTAAATAACTAAATAACTAAATAACTAAATAACTAAATAACTAAATAACTAAATAACTAAATAACTAAATAACTAAATAACTAAATAACTAAATAACTAAATAACTAAATAACTAAATAACTAAATAACTAAATAACTAAATAACTAAATAACTAAATAACTAAATAACTAAATAACTAAATAACTAAATAACTAAATAACTAAATAACTAAATAACTAAATAACTAAATAACTAAATAACTAAATAACTAAATAACTAAATAACTAAATAACTAAATAACTAAATAACTAAATAACTAAATAACTAAATAACTAAATAACTAAATAACTCAATAACTAAATAACTAAATAACTAAATAACTAAATAACTAAATAACTAAATAACTAAATAACTAAATAACTAAATAACTAAATAACTAAATAACTAAATAACTAAATAACTAAATAACTAAATAACTAAATAACTAAATAACTAAATAACTAAATAACTAAATAACTAAATAACTAAATAACTAAATAACTAAATAACTAAATAACTAAATAACTAAATAACTAAATAACTAAATAACTAAATAACTAAATAACTAAATAACTAAATAACTAAATAACTAAATAACTAAATAACTAAATAACTAAATAACTAAATAACTAAATAACTAAATAACTAAATAACTAAATAACTAAATAACTAAATAACTAAATAACTAAATAACTAAATAACTAAATAACTAAATAACTAAATAACTAAATAACTAAATAACTAAATAACTAAATAACTAAATAACTAAATAACTAAATAACTAAATAACTAAATAACTAAATAACTAAAATAACTAAATAACTAAATAACTAAATAACTAAATAACTAAATAACTAAATAACTAAATAACTAAATAACTAAATAACTAAATAACTAAATAACTAAATAACTAAATAACTAAATAACTAAATAACTAAATAACTAAATAACTAAATAACTAAATAACTAAATAACTAAATAACTAAATAACTAAATAACTAAATAACTAAATAACTAAATAACTAAATAACTAAATAACTAAATAACTAAATAACTAAATAACTAAATAACTAAATAACTAAATAACTAAATAACTAAATAACTAAATAACTAAATAACTAAATAACTAAATAACTAAATAACTAAATAACTAAATAACTAAATAACTAAATAACTAAATAACTAAATAACTAAATAACTAAATAACTAAATAACTAAATAACTAAATAACTAAATAACTAAATAACTAAATAACTAAATAACTAAATAACTAAATAACTAAATAACTAAATAACTAAATAACTAAATAACTAAATAACTAAATAACTAAATAACTAAATAACTAAATAACTAAATAACTAAATAACTAAATAACTAAATAACTAAATAACTAAATAACTAAATAACTAAATAACTAAATAACTAAATAACTAAATAACTAAATAACTAAATACTAAATAACTAAATAACTAAATAACTAAATAACTAAATAACTAAATAACTAAATAACTAAATAACTAAATAACTAAATAACTAAATAACTAAATAACTAAATAACTAAATAACTAAATAACTAAATAACTAAATAACTAAATAACTAAATAACTAAATAACTAAATAACTAAATAACTAAATAACTAAATAACTAAATAACAATATAACTAAATAACTAAATAACTAAATAACTAAATAACTAAATAACTAAATAACTAAATAACTAAATAACTAAATAACTAAATAACTAAATAACTAAATAACTAAATAACTAAATAACTAAATAACTAAATAACTAAATAACTAAATAACTAAATAACTAAATAACTAAATAACTAAATAACTAAATAACTAAATAACTAAATAACTAAATAACTAAATAACTAAATAACTAAATAACTAAATAACTAAATAACTAAATAACTAAATAACTAAATAACTAAATACTAAATAACTAAATAACTAAATAAATAACTAAATAACTAAATAACTAAATAACTAAATAACTAAATAACTAAACTAAATAACTAAATAACTAAATAAAAAAATAACTAAATAACTAAATAACTAAATAACTAATAAACTAAATAACTAAATAACTAAATAACTAAATAACTAAATAACTAAATAACTAAATAACTAAATAACTAAATAACTAAATAACTAAATAACTAAATAACTAAATAACTAAATAACTAAATAACTAAATAACTAAATAACTAAATAACTAAATAACTAAAAAACTAAATAACTAAATAACTAAATAACTAAATAACTAAATAACTAAATAACTAAATAACTAAATAACTAAATAACTAAATAACTAAATAACTAAATAACTAAATAACTAAATAACTAAATAACTAAATAACTAAATAACTAAATAACTAAATAACTAAATAACTAAATAACTAAATAACTAAATAACTAAATAACTAAATAACTAAATAACTAAATAACTAAATAACTAAATAACTAAATAACTAAATAACTAAATAACTAAATAACTAAAAAAACTAAATAACTAAATAACTAAATAACTAAATAACTAAATAACTAAATAACTAAATAACTAAATAACTAAATAACTAAATAACTAAATAACTAAATAACTAAATAACTAAATAACTAAATAACTAAATAACTAAATAACTAAATAACTAAATAACTAAATAACTAAATAACTAAATAACTAAATAACTAAATAACTAAATAACTAAATAACTAAATAACTAAATAACTAAATAACTAAATAACTAAATAACTAAATAACTAAATAACTAAATAACTAAATAACTAAATAACTAAATAACTAAATAACTAAATAACTAAATAACTAAATAACTAAATAACTATAACTAAATAACTAAATAACTAAATAACTAAATAACTAAATAACTAAATAACTAAATAACTAAATAACTAAATAACTAAATAACTAAATAACTAAATAACTAAATAACTAAATAACTAAATAACTAAATAACTAAATAACTAAATAACTAAATAGCTAAATAACTAAATAACTAAATAACTAAATAACTAAATAACTAAATAACTAAATAACTAAATAACTAAATAACTAAATAACTAAATAACTAAATAACTAAATAACTAAATAACTAAATAACTAAATAACTAAATAACTAAATAACTAAATAACTAAATAACTAAATAACTAAATAACTAAATAACTAAATAACTAAATAACTAAATAACTAAATAACTAAATAACTAAATAACTAAATAACTAAATAACTAAATAACTAAATAACTAAATAACTAAATAACTAAATAACTAAATAACTAAATAACTAAATAACTAAATAACTAATAACTAAATAACTAAATAACTAAATAACTAAATAACTAAATAACTAAATAACTAAATAACTAAATAACTAAATAACTAAATAACTAAATAACTAAATAACTAAATAACTAAATAACTAAATAACTAAATAACAAAATAACTAAATAACTAAATAACTAAATAACTAAATAACTAAATAACTAAATAACTAAATAACTAAATAACTAAATAACTAAATAACTAAATAACTAAATAACTAAATAACTAAATAACTAAATAACTAAATAACTAAATAACTAAATAACTAAATAACTAAATAACTAAATAACTAAATAACTAAATAACTAAATAACTAAATAACTAAATAACTAAATAACTAAATAACTAAATAACTAAATAACTAAATAACTAAATAACTAAATAACTAAATAACTAAATAACTAAATAACTAAATAACTAAATAACTAAATAACTAAATAACTAAATAACTAAATAACTAAATAACTAAATAACTAAATAACTAAATAACTAAATAACTAAATAACTAAATAACTAAATAACTAAATAACTAAATAACTAAATAACTAAATAACTAAATAACTAAATAACTAAATAACTAAATAACTAAATAACTAAATAACTAAATAACTAAATAACTAAATAACTAAATAACTAAATAACTAAATAACTAAATAACTAAATAACTAAATAACTAAATAACTAAATAACTAAATAACTAAAATAACTAAATAACTAAATAACTAAATAACTAAATAACTAAATAACTAAATAACTAAATAACTAAATAACTAAATAACTAAATAACTAAATAACTAAATAACTAAATAACTAAATAACTAAATAACTAAATAACTAAATAACTAAATAACTAAATAACTAAATAACTAAATAACTAAATAACTAAGTAAATAAATAACTAAATAACTAAATAACTAAATAACTAAATAACTAAATAACTAAATAACTAAATAACTAAATAACTAAATAACTAAATAACTAAATAACTAAATAACTAAATAACTAAATAACTAAATAACTAAATAACTAAATAACTAAATAACTAAATAACTAAATAACTAAATAACTAAATAACTAAATAACTAAATAACTAAATAACTAAATAACTAAATAACTAAATAACTAAATAACTAAATAACTAAATAACTAAATAACTAAATAACTAAATAACTAAATAACTAAATAACTAAATAACTAAATAACTAAATAACTAAATAACTAAATAACTAAATAACGAAATAAATAAATAACTAAATAACTAAATAACTAAATAACTAGATAACTAAATAACTAAATAACTAAATAACTAAATAACTAAATAACTAAATAACTAAATAACTAAATAACTAAATAACTAAATAACTAAATAACTAAATAACTAAATAACTAAATAACTAAATAACTAAATAACTAAATAACTAAATAACTAAATAACTAAATAACTAAATAACTAAATAACTAAATAACTAAATAACTAAATAACTAAATAACTAAATAACTAAATAACTAAATAACTAAATAACTAAATAAATAAATAACTAAATAACTAAATAACTAAATAACTAACTAACTAAACAACTAAATAACTAAATAAATAAATAACTAAATAACTAAATAACTAAATAACTAAATAACTAAGTAACTAAATAACTAAATAACTAAATAACTAAATAACTAAATAACTAAATAACTTAATATCTAAATGACTAAATAACTAAATAACTAAATAACTAAATAACTAAATAACTAAATAACTAAATAACTAAATAACTAAATAACTAAATAACTAAATAACTAAATAACTAAATAACTAAATAACTAAATAACTAAATAACTAAATAACTAAATAACTAAATAACTAAATAACTAAATAACTAAATAACTAAATAACTAAATAACTAAATAACTAAATAACTAAATAACTAAATAAATAACTAAATAACTAAATAACTAAATAACTAAATAACTAAATAACTAAATAACTAAATAACTAAATAACTAAATAACTAAATAACTAAATAACTAAATAACTAAATAACTAAATAACTAAATAACTAAATAACTAAATAACTAAATAACTAAATAACTAAATAACTAAATAACTAAATAACTAAATAACTAAATAACTAAATAACTAAATAACTAAATAACTAAATAACTAAATAACTAAATAACTAAATAACTAAATAACTAAATAACTAAATAACTAAATAACTAAATAACTAAATAACTAAATAACTAAATAACTAAATAACTAAATAACTAAATAACTAAATAACTAAATAACTAAATAACTAAATAACTAAATAACTAAATAACTAAATAACTAAATAACTAAATAACTAAATAACTAAATAACTAAATAACTAAATAACTAAATAACTAAATAACTAAATAACTAAATAACTAAATAACTAAATAACTAAATAACTAAATAACTAAATAACTAAATAACTAAATAACTAAATAACTAAATAACTAAAAAAAAACTAAATAACTAAATAACTAAATAACTAAATAACTAAATAACTAAATAACTAAATAACTAAATAACTAAATAACAACTAAATAACTAAATAACTAAATAACTAAATAACTAAATAACTAAATAACTAAATAACTAAATAACTAAATAACTAAATAACTAAATAACTAAATAACTAAATAACTAAATAACTAAATAACTAAATAACTAAATAACTAAATAACTAAATAACTAGGTAACTAAATAACTAAATCACTAAATAACTAAATAACTAAATAACTAAATAACTAAATAACTAAATAACTAAATAACTAAATAACTAAATAACTAAATAACTAAATAACTAAATAACTAAATAACTAAATAACTAAATAACTAAATAACTAAATAACTAAATAACTAAATAACTAAATAACTAAATAACTAAATAACTAAATAACTAAATAACTAATAACTAAATAACTAAATAACTAAATAACTAAATAACTAAATAACTAAATAACTAAATAACTAAATAACTATAACTAAATAACTAAATAACTAAATAACTAAATAACTAAATAACTAAATAACTAAATAACTAAATAACTAAATAACTAAATAACTAAATAACTAAATAACTAAATAACTAAATAACTAAATAACTAAATAACTAAATAACTAAATAACTAAATAACTAAATAACTAAATAACTAAATAACTAAATAACTAAATAACTAAATAACTAAATAACTAAATAACTAAATAACTAAATAACTAAATAACTAAATAACTAAATAACTAAATAACTAAATAACTAAATAACTAAATAACTAAATAACTAAATACTAAATAACTAAATAACTAAATAACTAAATAACTAAATAACTAAATAACTAAATAACTAAATAACTAAATAACTAAATAACTAAATAACTAAATAACTAAATAACTAAATAACTAAATAACTAAATAACTAAATAACTAAATAACTAAATAACTAAATAACTAAATAACTAAATAACTAAATAACTAAATAACTAAATAACTAAATAACTAAATAACTAAATAACTAAATAACTAAATAACTAAATAACTAAATAACTAAATAACTAAATAACTAAATAACTAAATAACTAAATAACTAAATAACTAAATAACTAAATAACTAAATAACTAAATAACTAAATAACTAAATAACTAAATAACTAAATAACTAAATAACTAAATAACTATATAACTAAATAACTAAATAACTAAATAACTAAATAACTAAATAACTAAATAACTAAATAACTAAATAACTAAATAACTAAATAACTAAATAACTAAATAACTAAATAACTAAATAACTAAATAACTAAATAACTAAATAACTAAATAACTAAATAACTAAATAACTAAATAACTAAATAACTAAATAACTAATAACTAAATAACTAAATAACTAAATAACTAAATAACTAAATAACTAAATAACTAAATAACTAAATAACCAAAATAGCTAAATAAATAAATAACTAAATAACTAAATAAATAAATAACTAAATAACTAATAACTAAATGACAAAATGACTAAACAACTAAATAACTAAATAACTAAATAACTAAATAACTAAATAACTAAATAACTAATAACTAAATGGCTAAATAACTAAATAACTAAATAACTAAATAACT
>JAMYCR010000512.1:0-22383 GCA_028830335.1 Eucera pruinosa
CCAAAACCTAACCCAAACCTAACCCAAACCTAACCCAAACCTAACCCAAACCTAACCCAAACCTAACCCAAACCTAACCCAACCCTAACCCAAACCTAACCCAAACCTAACCCAAACCTAACCCAACCCTAACCCAAACCTAACCCAAACCTAACCCAAACCTAACCCAAACCTAACCCAAACCTAACCCAAACCCCCTAAAAAAAACCCAAGCCTAACCCAACCCTAACCTAACCCAAACCTAACCCAAACCTAACCCAAACTAACCCAAACCTAACCCAAACCTAACCCAAACCTAACCCAAACCTAACCCAAACCTAACCCAAACCTAACCCAAACCTAACCCAAACCTAACCCAAACCTAACCCAAACCTAACCCAAACCTAACCCAAACCTAACCCAAACCTAACCCAAACCTAACCCAAACCTAACCCAAACTAACCCAAACCTAACCCAAACTAACCAAAACTAACCCAAACCTAACCCAAACCTAACCCAAACCTAACCCAAACCTAACCCATCCTCACCAAAACTAACCCAAACTAACCCAAACTACCCCAACCTAACCCAAACCTAACCCAAACCTAACCCAAACTAACCCAAACCTAACCCAAACCTAACCCAAACCTAACCCAAACCTAACCCAAACCTAACCCAAACCTAACCCAAACCTAACCCAACCTAACCCAAACCTAACCCAAACCTAACCCAAACCTAACCCAAACCTAACCCAAACCTAACCCAAACCTAACCCAAACCTAACCCAAACCTAACCCAAACCTAACCCAAACCTAACCCAACCTAACCCAACCTAACCCAAACCTAACCCAAACCTAACCCAAACCTAACCCAAACCTAACCCAAACCTAACCCAAACCTAACCCACCCTAACCTAAACCTAACCAAACCGTACCCAAACCTAACCCAAACCTAACCCAAACCTAACCAAACCTAACCCAACCTAACCCAAACCTAACCCAAACCTAACCCAAACCTAACCCAAACCTAACCCAAACCTAACCCAAACCTAACCCAAACCTAACCCAAACCTAACCCAAACTAACCCCAAACCACCCCCAACCAATCCCAAACCTAACCCCACCTTAACCTAAACAAAAAAAAACCCAAACCTAACCCAAACCTAACCCAAACTAACCCAAACCTAACCCAAACCTAACCCAAACCTAACCCAAACCTAACCCAAACCTAACCCAAACCTAACCCAAACCTAACCCAAACCTAACCCAAACCTAACCCAACCTAACCCAAACCTAACCCAAACCTAACCCAAACCTAACCCAAACCTAACCCAAACCTAACCAAACCTAACCCAAACCTAACCCAAACCTAACCCAAACCTAACCCAAACCTAACCCAACCCAACCCAAACCTAACCCAAACCTAACCCAAACCTAACCCAAACCTAACCCAAACCTAACCCAAACCTAACCCAAACTAACCCACCCCTAACCAAACCTAACCCAAACCTAACCCAAACCTAACCCAAACCTAACCCAAACCTAACCCAAACCTAACCCAACCTAACCCAACCTAACCCAACCTAACCCAAACCTAACCCAAACCTAACCCAAACCTAACCCAAACCTAACCCAAACCTAACCCAAACCTAACCCAACCCTAACCCAACCTAACCCAAACCTAACCCAAACCTAACCCAAACCTAACCCAAACCTAACCCAACCTAACCCAAACCTAACCCAAACCTAACCCAAACCTAACCCAAACCTAACCCAAACCTAACCCAAACCTAACCCAAACCTAACCCAAACCTAACCCAAACCTAACCCAAACCTAACCCAAACCTAACCCAAACCTAACCCAAACCTAACCCAAACCTAACCCAAACCTAACCCAAACCTAACCCAAACCTAACCCAAACCTAACCCAAACCTAACCAAACCTAACCCAAACCTAACCCAAACCTAACCCAAACCTAACCCAAACCTAACCCAAACCTAACCCAAACCTAACCCAAACCTAACCCAAACCTAACCCAAACCTAACCCAAACCTAACCCAAACCTAACCCAAACCTAACCCAAACCTAACCCAAACCTAACCCAAACCTAACCCAAACCTAACCCAAACCTAACCCAAACCTAACCCAAACCTAACCCAAACTAACCCAAACCTAACCCAAACCTAACCCAAACCTAACCCAAACCTAACCCAAACCTAACCCAAACCTAACCCAAACCTAACCCAAACCTAACCCAAACCTAACCCAAACCTAACCCAAACCTAACCCAAACCTAACCCAAACCTAACCCAAACCTAACCCAAACTAACCCAAACCTAACCCAAACCTAACCCAAACCTAACCCAAACCTAACCCAAACCTAACCCAAACCTAACCCAAACCTAACCCAAACCTAACCCAAACCTAACCCAAACCTAACCCAAACCTAACCCAAACCTAACCCAAACCTAACCCAAACCTAACCCAAACCTAACCCAAACCTAACCCAAACCTAACCCAAACCTAACCCAAACCTAACCCAAACCTAACCCAACCCTAACCCAACCCTACCCCAACCTAACCCAAACCTAACCCAAACCTAACCCAAACCTAACCCAAACCTAACCCAAACCTAACCCAAACCTAACCCAAACCTAACCCAAACCTAACCCAAACCTAACCCAAACCTAACCCAAACCTAACCCAAACCTAACCCAAACCTAACCCAAACCTAACCCAAACCTAACCCAAACCTAACCCAAACCTAACCCAACCTAACCCAAACCTAACCCAAACCTAACCCAAACCTAACCCAAACCTAACCCAAACCTAACCCAAACCTAACCCAAACCTAACCCAAACCTAACCCAAACCTAACCCAAACCTAACCCAAACCTAACCCAAACCTAACCCAAACCTAACCCAAACCTAACCCAAACCTAACCCAAACCTAACCCAAACCTAACCCAAACCTAACCCAAACCTAACCCAAACCTAACCCAAACCTAACCCAAACCTAACCCAAACCTAACCCAAACCTAACCCAAACCTAACCCAAACCTAACCCAAACCTAACCCAAACCTAACCCAAACCTAACCCAAACCTAACCCAAACCTAACCCAAACCTAACCCAAACCTAACCCAAACCTAAACCAAACCCAAACCTAACCCAAACCTAACCCAAACCTAACCCAAACCTAACCCAAACCTAACCCAAACCTAACCCAAACCTAACCCAAACCTAACCCAAACCTAACCCAAACCTAACCCAAACCTAACCCAAACCTAACCCAAACCTAACCCAAACCTAACCCAAACCTAACCCAAACCTAACCCAAACCTAACCCAAACCTAACCCAAACCTAACCCAAACCTAACCCAAACCTAACCCAAACCTAACCCAAACCTAACCCAAACCTAACCCAAACCTAACCCAAACCTAACCCAAACCTAACCCAAACCTAACCCAAACCTAACCCAAACCTAACCCAAACCTAACCCAAACCTAACCCAAACCTAACCCAAACCTAACCCAAACCTAACCCAAACCTAACCCAAACCTAACCCAAACCTAACCCAAACCTAACCCAAACCTAACCCAAACCTAACCCAAACCTAACCCAAACCTAACCCAAACCTAACCCAAACCTAACCCAAACCTAACCCAAACCTAACCCAAACCTAACCCAAACCTAACCCAAACCTAACCCAAACCTAACCCAAACCTAACCCAAACCTAACCCAAACCAAACCAAACCCAACCCAAACCTAACCCAAACCTAACCCAAACCTAACCCAAACCTAACCCAAACCTAACCCAAACCTAACCCAAACCTAACCCAAACCTAACCCAAACCTAACCCAAACCTAACCCAAACCTAACCCAAACCTAACCCAAACCTAACCCAAACCTAACCCAAACCTAACCCAAACCTAACCCAAACCTAACCCAAACCTAACCCAAACTAACCCAAACCTAACCCAAACCTAACCCAAACCTAACCCAAACCTAACCCAAACCTAACCCAAACCTAACCCAAACCTAACCCAAACCTAACCCAAACCTAACCCAAACCTAACCCAAACCTAACCCAAACCTAACCCAAACCTAACCCAAACCTAACCCAAACCTAACCCAAACCTAACCCAAACCTAACCCAAACCTAACCCAAACCTAACCCAAACCTAACCCAAACCTAACCCAAACCTAACCCAAACCTAACCCAAACCTAACCCAAACCTAACCCAAACCTAACCCAAACCTAACCCAAACCTAACCCAAACCTAACCCAAACCTAACCCAAACCTAACCCAAACCTAACCCAAACCTAACCCAAACCTAACCCAAACCTAACCCAAACCTAACCCAAACCTAACCCAAACCTAACCCAAACCTAACCCAAACCTAACCCAAACCTAACCCAAACCTAACCCAAACCTAACCCAAACCTAACCCAAACCTAACCCAAACCTAACCCAAACCTAACCCAAACCTAACCCAAACCTAACCCAAACCTAACCCAAACCTAACCCAAACCTAACCCAAACCTAACCCAAACCTAACCCAAACCTAACCCAAACCTAACCCAAACCTAACCCAAACCTAACCCAAACCTAACCCAAACCTAACCCAAACCTAACCCAAACCTAACCCAAACCTAACCCAAACCTAACCCAAACCTAACCCAAACCTAACCCAAACCTAACCCAAACCTAACCCAAACCTAACCCAAACCTAACCCAAACCTAACCCAAACCTAACCCAAACCTAACCCAAACCTAACCCAAACCTAACCCAAACCTAACCCAAACCTAACCCAAACCTAACCCAAACCTAACCCAAACCTAACCCAAACCTAACCCAAACCTAACCCAAACCTAACCCAAACCTAACCCAAACCTAACCCAAACCTAACCCAAACCTAACCCAAACCTAACCCAAACCTAACCCAAACCTAACCCAAACCTAACCCAAACCTAACCCAAACCTAACCCAAACCTAACCCAAACCTAACCCAAACCTAACCCAAACCTAACCCAAACCTAACCCAAACCTAACCCAAACCTAACCCAAACCTAACCCAAACCTAACCCAAACCTAACCCAAACCTAACCCAAACCTAACCCAAACCTAACCCAAACCTAACCCAAACCTAACCCAAACCTAACCCAAACCTAACCCAAACCTAACCCAAACCTAACCCAAACCTAACCCAAACCTAACCCAAACCTAACCCAAACCTAACCCAAACCTAACCCAAACCTAACCCAAACCTAACCCAAACCTAACCCAAACCTAACCCAAACCTAACCCAAACCTAACCCAAACCTAACCCAAACCTAACCCAAACCTAACCCAAACCTAACCCAAACCTAACCCAAACCTAACCCAAACCTAACCCAAACCTAACCCAAACCTAACCCAAACCTAACCCAAACCTAACCCAAACCTAACCCAAACCTAACCCAAACCTAACCCAAACCTAACCCAAACCTAACCCAAACCTAACCCAAACCTAACCCAAACCTAACCCAAACCTAACCCAAACCTAACCCAAACCTAACCCAAACCTAACCCAAACCTAACCCAAACCTAACCCAAACCTAACCCAAACCTAACCCAAACCTAACCCAAACCTAACCCAAACCTAACCCAAACCTAACCCAAACCTAACCCAAACCTAACCCAAACCTAACCCAAACCTAACCCAAACCTAACCCAAACCTAACCCAAACCTAACCCAAACCTAACCCAAACCTAACCCAAACCTAACCCAAACCTAACCCAAACCTAACCCAAACCTAACCCAAACCTAACCCAAACCTAACCCAAACCTAACCCAAACCTAACCCAAACCTAACCCAAACCTAACCCAAACCTAACCCAAACCTAACCCAAACCTAACCCAAACCTAACCCAAACCTAACCCAAACCTAACCCAAACCTAACCCAAACCTAACCCAAACCTAACCCAAACCTAACCCAAACCTAACCCAAACCTAACCCAAACCTAACCCAAACCTAACCCAAACCTAACCCAAACCTAACCCAAACCTAACCCAAACCTAACCCAAACCTAACCCAAACCTAACCCAAACCTAACCCAAACCTAACCCAAACCTAACCCAAACCTAACCCAAACCTAACCCAAACCTAACCCAAACCTAACCCAAACCTAACCCAAACCTAACCCAAACCTAACCCAAACCTAACCCAAACCTAACCCAAACCTAACCCAAACCTAACCCAAACCTAACCCAAACCTAACCCAAACCTAACCCAAACCTAACCCAAACCTAACCCAAACCTAACCCAAACCTAACCCAAACCTAACCCAAACCTAACCCAAACCTAACCCAAACCTAACCCAAACCTAACCCAAACCTAACCCAAACCTAACCCAAACCTAACCCAAACCTAACCCAAACCTAACCCAAACCTAACCCAAACCTAACCCAAACCTAACCCAAACCTAACCCAAACCTAACCCAAACCTAACCCAAACCTAACCCAAACCTAACCCAAACCTAACCCAAACCTAACCCAAACCTAACCCAAACCTAACCCAAACCTAACCCAAACCTAACCCAAACCTAACCCAAACCTAACCCAAACCTAACCCAAACCTAACCCAAACCTAACCCAAACCTAACCCAAACCTAACCCAAACCTAACCCAAACCTAACCCAAACCTAACCCAAACCTAACCCAAACCTAACCCAAACCTAACCCAAACCTAACCCAAACCTAACCCAAACCTAACCCAAACCTAACCCAAACCTAACCCAAACCTAACCCAAACCTAACCCAAACCTAACCCAAACCTAACCCAAACCTAACCCAAACCTAACCCAAACCTAACCCAAACCTAACCCAAACCTAACCCAAACCTAACCCAAACCTAACCCAAACCTAACCCAAACCTAACCCAAACCTAACCCAAACCTAACCCAAACCTAACCCAAACCTAACCCAAACCTAACCCAAACCTAACCCAAACCTAACCCAAACCTAACCCAAACCTAACCCAAACCTAACCCAAACCTAACCCAAACCTAACCCAAACCTAACCCAAACCTAACCCAAACCTAACCCAAACCTAACCCAAACCTAACCCAAACCTAACCCAAACCTAACCCAAACCTAACCCAAACCTAACCCAAACCTAACCCAAACCTAACCCAAACCTAACCCAAACCTAACCCAAACCTAACCCAAACCTAACCCAAACCTAACCCAAACCTAACCCAAACCTAACCCAAACCTAACCCAAACCTAACCCAAACCTAACCCAAACCTAACCCAAACCTAACCCAAACCTAACCCAAACCTAACCCAAACCTAACCCAAACCTAACCCAAACCTAACCCAAACCTAACCCAAACCTAACCCAAACCTAACCCAAACCTAACCCAAACCTAACCCAAACCTAACCCAAACCTAACCCAAACCTAACCCAAACCTAACCCAAACCTAACCCAAACCTAACCCAAACCTAACCCAAACCTAACCCAAACCTAACCCAAACCTAACCCAAACCTAACCCAAACCTAACCCAAACCTAACCCAAACCTAACCCAAACCTAACCCAAACCTAACCCAAACCTAACCCAAACCTAACCCAAACCTAACCCAAACCTAACCCAAACCTAACCCAAACCTAACCCAAACCTAACCCAAACCTAACCCAAACCTAACCCAAACCTAACCCAAACCTAACCCAAACCTAACCCAAACCTAACCCAAACCTAACCCAAACCTAACCCAAACCTAACCCAAACCTAACCCAAACCTAACCCAAACCTAACCCAAACCTAACCCAAACCTAACCCAAACCTAACCCAAACCTAACCCAAACCTAACCCAAACCTAACCCAAACCTAACCCAAACCTAACCCAAACCTAACCCAAACCTAACCCAAACCTAACCCAAACCTAACCCAAACCTAACCCAAACCTAACCCAAACCTAACCCAAACCTAACCCAAACCTAACCCAAACCTAACCCAAACCTAACCCAAACCTAACCCAAACCTAACCCAAACCTAACCCAAACCTAACCCAAACCTAACCCAAACCTAACCCAAACCTAACCCAAACCTAACCCAAACCTAACCCAAACCTAACCCAAACCTAACCCAAACCTAACCCAAACCTAACCCAAACCTAACCCAAACCTAACCCAAACCTAACCCAAACCTAACCCAAACCTAACCCAAACCTAACCCAAACCTAACCCAAACCTAACCCAAACCTAACCCAAACCTAACCCAAACCTAACCCAAACCTAACCCAAACCTAACCCAAACCTAACCCAAACCTAACCCAAACCTAACCCAAACCTAACCCAAACCTAACCCAAACCTAACCCAAACCTAACCCAAACCTAACCCAAACCTAACCCAAACCTAACCCAAACCTAACCCAAACCTAACCCAAACCTAACCCAAACCTAACCCAAACCTAACCCAAACCTAACCCAAACCTAACCCAAACCTAACCCAAACCTAACCCAAACCTAACCCAAACCTAACCCAAACCTAACCCAAACCTAACCCAAACCTAACCCAAACCTAACCCAAACCTAACCCAAACCTAACCCAAACCTAACCCAAACCTAACCCAAACCTAACCCAAACCTAACCCAAACCTAACCCAAACCTAACCCAAACCTAACCCAAACCTAACCCAAACCTAACCCAAACCTAACCCAAACCTAACCCAAACCTAACCCAAACCTAACCCAAACCTAACCCAAACCTAACCCAAACCTAACCCAAACCTAACCCAAACCTAACCCAAACCTAACCCAAACCTAACCCAAACCTAACCCAAACCTAACCCAAACCTAACCCAAACCTAACCCAAACCTAACCCAAACCTAACCCAAACCTAACCCAAACCTAACCCAAACCTAACCCAAACCTAACCCAAACCTAACCCAAACCTAACCCAAACCTAACCCAAACCTAACCCAAACCTAACCCAAACCTAACCCAAACCTAACCCAAACCTAACCCAAACCTAACCCAAACCTAACCCAAACCTAACCCAAACCTAACCCAAACCTAACCCAAACCTAACCCAAACCTAACCCAAACCTAACCCAAACCTAACCCAAACCTAACCCAAACCTAACCCAAACCTAACCCAAACCTAACCCAAACCTAACCCAAACCTAACCCAAACCTAACCCAAACCTAACCCAAACCTAACCCAAACCTAACCCAAACCTAACCCAAACCTAACCCAAACCTAACCCAAACCTAACCCAAACCTAACCCAAACCTAACCCAAACCTAACCCAAACCTAACCCAAACCTAACCCAAACCTAACCCAAACCTAACCCAAACCTAACCCAAACCTAACCCAAACCTAACCCAAACCTAACCCAAACCTAACCCAAACCTAACCCAAACCTAACCCAAACCTAACCCAAACCTAACCCAAACCTAACCCAAACCTAACCCAAACCTAACCCAAACCTAACCCAAACCTAACCCAAACCTAACCCAAACCTAACCCAAACCTAACCCAAACCTAACCCAAACCTAACCCAAACCTAACCCAAACCTAACCCAAACCTAACCCAAACCTAACCCAAACCTAACCCAAACCTAACCCAAACCTAACCCAAACCTAACCCAAACCTAACCCAAACCTAACCCAAACCTAACCCAAACCTAACCCAAACCTAACCCAAACCTAACCCAAACCTAACCCAAACCTAACCCAAACCTAACCCAAACCTAACCCAAACCTAACCCAAACCTAACCCAAACCTAACCCAAACCTAACCCAAACCTAACCCAAACTAACCCAAACCTAACCCAAACTAACCCAAACCTAACCCAAACTAACCCAAACCTAACCCAAACCTAACCCAAACCTAACCCAAACCTAACCCAAACTAACCCAAACCTAACCCAAACTAACCCAAACCCAACCCAACCCCAACCCTACCCCAACCCTACCCCAACCCAACCCAAACCTAACCCAAACTAACCCAAACCTAACCCAAACCTAACCCAAACCTAACCCAAACCTAACCCAAACTAACCCAAACCTAACCCAAACCTAACCCAAACTAACCCAAACCTAACCCAAACCTAACCCAAACCTAACCCAAACCCAACCCAAACCTAACCCAAACCTAACCCAAACCTAACCCAAACCTAACCCAAACCTAACCCAAACCTAACCCAAACCTAACCCAAACCTAACCAAACCTAACCCAAACCTAACCCAAACCTAACCCAAACTAACCCAAACTAACCCCAACCTAACCCACACCTAACCCAAACCTAACCCAAACCTAACCCAAACCTAACCCAACCCTAACCCAAACCTAACCCAAACCTAACCCAAACCTAACCCAAACCTAACCCAAACCTAACCCAAACCTAACCCCAACCTAACCCAAACCTAACCCAAACCTAACCCAAACCTAACCCAAACCTAACCCAAACCTAACCCAAACCTAACCCAAACCTAACCCAAACCTAACCCAAACCTAACCCAAACCTAACCCAAACCAAACCAAACCCAAACCAAAACCAAACCCAAACCCAAACTAACCCAAACCTAACCCAAACCTAACCCAAACCTAACCCAAACCTAACCCAAACCTAACCCAAACCTAACCCAAACCTAACCCAAACCTAACCCAAACCTAACCCAAACCTAACCCAAACCTAACCAAACCTAACCCAAACCAAACCCAACCCAACCCAAACCCAACCCAAACCTAACCCAAACCTACCCCAAACCTACCCCACCCCAACCCCACCCTAACCCAAACCTAACCCAAACCTAACCCAAACTAACCCAAACCTAACCCAAACCTAACCCAAACCTAACCCAAACCTAACCCAAACTAACCCAAACCTAACCCAAACTAACCCAAACCTAACCCAAACCTAACCCAAACCTAACCCAAACCTAACCCAAACCTAACCCAAACCTAACCCAAACCTAACCCAAACCTAACCCAAACCTAACCCAAACCTAACCCAAACCTAACCCAAACCAACCCAAACCTAACCCAAACCTAACCCAAACCTAACCCAAACCTAACCCAAACCTAACCCAAACCTAACCCAAACCTAACCCAAACCTAACCCAAACTAACCCAAACCTAACCCAAACCTAACCCAAACCTAACCCAAACTAACCCAAACCTAACCCAAACCTAACCCAAACCTAACCCAAACCTAACCCAAACCTAACCCAAACCTAACCCAAACCTAACCCAAACCTAACCCAAACCTAACCCAAACCTAACCCAAACCTAACCCAAACCTAACCCAAACCTAACCCAAACCTAACCAAACCTAACCCAAACCTAACCCAAACCTAACCCAAACCTAACCCAAACCTAACCCAAACCTAACCCAAACCTAACCCAAACCTAACCAAAACCTAACCCAAACCTAACCCAAACCTAACCCAAACCTAACCCAAACCTAACCCAAACCTACCCCAAACCTAACCCAAACCTAACCCAAACCTAACCCAAACCTAACCCAAACCTAACCCAAACCTAACCCAAACCTAACCCAAACCTAACCCAAACCTAACCCAAACCTAACCCAAACCTAACCCAAACCTAACCCAAACCTAACCCAAACCTAACCCAAACCTAACCCAAACCTAACCCAAACCTAACCCAAACCTAACCCAAACCTAACCCAAACCTAACCCAAACCTAACCCAAACCTAACCCAAACCTAACCCAAACCTAACCCAAACCTAACCCAAACCTAACCCAAACCTAACCCAAACCTAACCCAAACCTAACCCAAACCTAACCCAAACCTAACCCAAACCTAACCCAAACCTAACCCAAACCTAACCCAAACCTAACCCAAACCTAACCCAAACCTAACCCAAACCTAACCCAAACCTAACCCAAACCTAACCCAAACCTAACCC
This sequence comes from Eucera pruinosa, assembly GCA_028830335.1. Taxonomy (NCBI): domain Eukaryota; kingdom Metazoa; phylum Arthropoda; class Insecta; order Hymenoptera; family Apidae; genus Eucera; species Eucera pruinosa. The sequence continues at coordinate 11,917 of JAMYCR010000512.1, forward strand.
AAACCTAACCCAAACCTAACCCAAACCTAACCCAAACCTAACCCAAACCTAACCCAAACCTAACCCAAACCTAACCCAAACCTAACCAAACCCTAACCCAAACCTAACCCAAACCCCACCCAAACCTAACCCAAACCTAACCCAAACCTAACCCAAACCTAACCCAAACCTAACCCAAACCTAACCCAAACCTAACCCAAACCTAACCCAAACCTAACCCAAACCTAACCCAAACCTAACCCAAACCTAACCCAAACCTAACCCAAACCTAACCCAAACCTAACCCAAACCTAACCCAAACCTAACCCAAACCTAACCCAAACCTAACCCAAACCTAACCCAAACCTAACCCAAACCTAACCCAAACCTAACCCAAACCTAACCCAAACCTAACCCAAACCTAACCCAAACCTAACCCAAACCTAACCCAAACCTAACCCAAACCTAACCCAAACCTAACCCAAACCTAACCCAAACCTAACCCAAACCTAACCCAAACCTAACCCAAACCTAACCCAAACCTAACCCAAACCTAACCCAAACCTAACCCAAACCTAACCCAAACCTAACCCAAACCTAACCCAAACCTAACCCAAACCTAACCCAAACCTAACCCAAACCTAACCCAAACCTAACCCAAACCTAACCCAAACCTAACCCAAACCTAACCTAACCCAAACCTAACCCAAACCTAACCCAAACCTAACCAAACCTAACCCAAACCTAACCCAAACCTAACCCAAACCTAACCCAAACCTAACCCAAACCTAACCCAAACCTAACCCAAACCTAACCCAAACCTAACCCAAACCTAACCCAAACCTAACCCAAACCTAACCCAAACCTAACCCAACCTAACCCAAACCTAACCCAAACCTAACCCAAACCTAACCCAAACCTAACCCAAACCTAACCCAAACCTAACCCAAACCTAACCCAAACCTAACCCAAACCTAACCCAAACCTAACCCAAACCTAACCCAAACCTAACCCAAACCTAACCCAAACCTAACCCAAACCTAACCCAAACCTAACCCAAACCTAACCCAAACCTAACCCAAACCTAACCCAAACCTAACCCAAACCTAACCCAAACCTAACCCAAACTAACCCAAACTAACCCAAACCTAACCCAAACCTAACCCAAACCTAACCCAAACCTAACCCAAACCTAACCCAAACCTAACCCAAACCTAACCCAAACCTAACCCAAACTAACCCAAACCTAACCCAAACCTAACCCAAACTAACCCAAACCTAACCCAAACCTAACCCAAACCTAACCCAAACCTAACCCATTTTTTTTTTTTATTTACGCTGTGAAAATCTGCTAGCCAGACACCCTTACCGTCCGGGGGAACGGCAAGGGTAGTGTGGGGTTTGACCCACTAAAAACACAGCGGCGACCTTTCGGACGCAATGCCTCCTCAGGCATTAGGGGGGAGTCACGGGGCCTCTCAGAGAACTCCAACCGCGACTCCCCCATACCATGCCGGCCCTGATTTACTAAGGGCCGGCGCGTCCCGAGGGGGGTTCGGAAACTAATCCCCCCTTTCTCCTAGTTCCGCGGTGCAGGGAGGTCGCGCCCTGCACCGCTCCATCTCGTGGCCGTATAATCGAGGCGCCCCGGGCCCCCGCCCAGAACGCCACGGCCACCGGGGCGGCTTCGCGGGTCCACTTGTGTCGTACCCGCTTCTCCTGCCGCCCCTACTCCGCCGGATTCACCGGCTGCAGGCGACCCACAAGTTACAAAGGGTCGCCTGCACTTCCTCCCATCCCCGGGGGCGGGCCTATATTTCTTTGGCCACGCCGCCGGGCTCTTCGAGCGGGGTCATTTATCTCGCGACCCCGCTCGGCGGCCTCCTTCTGCAGCATTACTTGCTCGCAGAAGGAGGAAACCGCCCTCCAATTCCTCTCGCTATCCAGCATTGCCCCTACTAGTGCTGGAAGCGAGAGGTCCCACCCGACTTGCATTTGCAAGTCTCGGCGCAGCGCTGTAAAGGCGGGGCATGCCTCCAGCGTGTGCTGCGCCGAATCCACCTCCTCCAAGCTGCAATGGTGGCAGCCTGCCGTCCCCTCCCGCCCTATTTGACACAGGTACACACCGAAACAACCGTGTCCGGTGAGCACCTGTGTCATCCTATAGGTGGGCGCGCCAGCCCTCTCCCGCCACCTGTCGAGCTGTGGCAGGAGCGCACCCGGGACGCGCTCGGCGGCGTGGGATTGTAACTCCCCACGCCACCTCTCCAACGCGCGTCTCCGGGCCCAGCGCTCGAAGCCCGCGACCGCCTCGGGCCCCGGCGGGATTCCTCGAACCCGGCTTATGGCACGTACGCGCGCATATAAACACGCGCGCACGGCCGCCTGCAGTTCGAGGGGTATCTCCCCCGCCAGGGACATCGCCGCCACGTAGGACGTGGTGCGATAACCGCGGATGACCCTTATGGCCATCCGCCTCTCCAACCGGCGCAAAAGTTGTTTGCAGCGCCGGTTGGCCATGACGCCCGGAGCCCATATAGGGGCTCCGTATAACGCCATGGAGCGCACCACTCCCATATATAGGCGGCGTACCCGGTCCCCGGGTCCCCCGAGATTGGGCAGTAGGCGGCCTAACGCGGCCGCCGCCCTCTCGACTCGGGGGACGAGGCGGTCGAAGTGGGCCCCGAAGCGCCACGTGCTGTCGAGGATGAGGCCCAAGTACTTCATCCTGGACCCCACCTCGACGCTGGCGCCGCCCACCATCATCCGCGACCCTCCCGGGGGCTTAGACCGAGGCCGGTGGAAGCAAATGGCCTCGGTCTTATCCAACGCCACCCGGAGTCCCAGGTCGCGGATCCTCCTCAGGACGACTGCAGCCGCCACCTCCGCCCTGTTGATGGCCCTCCCGAGGGTATCCCCGACGGCTACCACTAGCGTGTCATCTGCATAGCAGATAACTGTGGCGCCGTCGGGAACTGGGGCCCGCAAGACCGCATCGTAACCGAGGTTCCACAGGAGCGGGCCCAAAACTGAGCCCTGTGGAACCCCGCGGTCGACCTCCCTCCGCTGTGTAGCGTACCGGCCCGGGAACTCTATCCCCCTATCCCGCAGATAGTCCCCGATGACCGCCCTCAGATATGGAGGCACTCCGTGGCGTACGAGTGCCTCCCTGATGGCGGTCAGGGGCAAGGTGTTGAAAGCGTTGGCGATGTCTAAAGACACCGCCACACACACCCCACCCCGGGCGACTGCCGCATCCGAGATGGACCTCAGGCGAGCCACTGCGTCAGTGGTGGCTCGCCCATCTCGGAAGCCGAACTGGCAGTCCGCCAGATCGGGGCCAACACGGGATAGATGCCCGACGAGGCGCTTGGCGATTATACGCTCAAGCATCTTTCCTGCCTCGTCGAGCAAACAAATGGGCCGGTACGCGGAGGGAGAGTCCGCGGGCCTGCCCTCCTTCCTCAGGAGGACCATCCTTCCCCATTTCCACAGGCTGGGGAAGACACCTGACCCAAGGCAGGCTGAGAAGGTGGCTCTCAGCCTATCACCCAGGACGCCCATCGCCTGGGCCCACGCTTTGCCGGGTATCCCATCGGGCCCCGGAGCCTTGTTCTTGCCCCGGAGCCAGCGGATAGCCGCGGCCATTTCCTCCTCCGTGACCCCGTAATCGGAGGACCATTGGACAGGTTGGTCCTCCGTCCCGGAACGGGGGCGAGACACTAACTCCCCACCAGGGGGAAACAGCGTGTTTCACCACCCGCCCGAGTAGGTCGGGGTCAAGGCTCTCCGTGACCGGGGGCGTCCACGGACGTAAACGTCCCATCACCATCCGGTAGGGACGCCCCCATGGGTCTCGGTCGAGAGAGCCAAGGAGTACTCTCCACGCGTGGGCCTTCGCGTCCTTGATGGCCAGCTGCAGGGCTACCACTTTTTCTCTGTAGAGCCCGTACAGCTGGGCGACCCTTGCCTGCACCTCCCGCCTACGTCGACGGGCGCGGGTGTACTGGCGTCGCGCGCGGTTGCACTCTGTGCGAAGCTCCGCTATTTCGCGCGACCACCAGTACACGGCCTTCCTGGGATGGACCCAGGCCCGGGGCATGGCGACGTCGCAAATGCACGTCATAGCACCCCGGAACCAATGGGCCTCCGCGTTCCCGTCGACAGGTTCTGCGGGAGGATTCTGCCAGGCCATCACATGGGCCGCTGCCATCAGGGCGTCCTGGTCGAGGCGCGTAAGCGCCCACCGCGGTGGCGGCCTACCTGGGCGGCGACGGGGTGCCACCTTTGGAGCAGCGGAGAGGTCGAGGACCACGTATCGGTGGTCCGATAACGTTTCGACCCCTTCCGCCACCCTCCACCCCGTTACACGGCGCGCGGCGGGGGGTGTAGCCCATGATAGGTCTACTATGGACCCCCCGTGTTGCCGCACGCACGTCTGGACGGAGCCCCTATTCAACAATTGGAGCCCCAGTCCAGCCGCCCATTCCAGCACCTCCCTTCCTCTCGCATCGGTCCTGGGGGAACCCCAAGCCGTGGCTTTGGAGTTGAAGTCCCCCAAGACGAGTACCGGACGGGGAAGGCAGCGGGAGATACATCTCCCAACCCCGTCCAAGTACTCCTCGAAAGACGCGAGAGTCCAGCTGGGAGGCGCATAAACGGCCACCACCGCCATACCTCCCCACTCAACGGCCAGGTAGCCCCCGCCGCGCTCAATGAGCGTGCACGACGGGGCACCCGGCCTCCCTCCGGACACGACGGCGACGGAGCCCAGCGGGTCTCCCAGCCAGTGGGTGTGGTCTGGGACTCTATAGGGCTCCGCCACGGCGGCCAACCCGGCACCCCGCTCGGCCATGGCCTGCATGAGCAGGTCCTGGGCTCTGGCCGAGCGGTTGAGGTTAGCCTGCACTATGGCCGCGAATTTTAGGCCGTCGTGTCCATTACCTGCGCGGCCTCTGCCACGGCCACGGATGGCGTCTCCGCCACTACTTCCTTGACCGCCGCCGGTGTAACTGCGGCGACGGTTTTGGCAGGGGCTGCTGCCGGTGCCCCCTTCCTTCCCTTACCGCCTTTCCTGGCGGCCGCGGCGTTACACGCCCGGCTCCCGAGGCGGTGCCCTGCCGGCCTCCCCTGGTCCGCGCACACTGCGCAATTCGGGGAGGTGGCCTTACAGGCGCTTGCTCTATGGCCCAGGTCGCCGCAAATGTAGCAGCGACCGGAGCGATCCGCCTCGTTTGTGCACCGCTGCCTGGTGTGCCCCATTTCGAGGCAGCGGTAGCACTGCAGGGGCCGGGCTTGGAGGGCCTCCACCGTCGCTTGGGTCCACCCAACGTTCAGCTTTTTCGCCACCGCCAATTTACGAGCGGCGGCAGCTGGGCAGCGGACCCAAATGGTGCCCATGCCGGAGGAGGTGGAGCGAATTTCGCCCGTGGCTACCTCCTCGTGGCGGCACCCTCCAGCTTCGGCGACGGCTGCAGCAACCTCCTTGGGGGTTGCAGAGTCTTCCAGGCCTCTTATGCGCAACTCTGCGCTCTTCGTTGGCCTGGCGACCTTCACCCCCATACTGTCTAACGCCGCGGACATTTTGGCCGCCAATTTATCGGCCTTAGCAGCGCCGTCTGGTCCCGGCACTTCCAGGACGAGCGCACCGGTCACCCCCTTCCGTATCTTTAGGGAGTCAATGCCGACCTCCGCCAGATTGACTTTAGCCCTTGCGGTGGCCATCGCCTCGGCGTATGTAACCTTGCCCCCCGTTGGGACCGTCACAGTGACGGCCGCCATGCGTGGGGGGCGAGGCGGCAACGGCTTCTTTGCCGGAGCCTTCCCAGAGCCCTGTTTGCCCCTACCGCCAGTCGCAGCACCCTGCTTATTGGCAGGGTTGGCAGGGGACTTTGGGGTGGGGGTTCGCAATTTGGCGGCGGCAGCGGTGTCGCGGCGCTCTTTCCGCCCCACCACCTTTGCCCACTCGTCCTTTCCGGTCTTAGGCTGAGCCGCGGTTGTCTGCGCCGGCTGCTGCTTCTTTGCGGCACTTGGTCCGGCCGCTGGTTTGCCCTGCTGCGGCGTTTTGGTGGCCGCCGTACTCGCAGCGGCCGCCGCTGCCTCTCTCTGTCGCCGCTTCTGCCTCTTATTCAGCTTAGAGGCTTTCTGCGCAGGAGCGGGGGTCGCCGCCGTGTTGGGGGCCTCCCGCAGTGCCTGCTCCCTCTTAAACGACGCCAGCTTGGCGTCGATAAGGGAGCTAATACGGTCGAGGATATTATCCCCAACCGGCTCCACCTTCCGGACCACTGCCGGAGGCTGGCGTGCAGGGCTGGCTTCCTCCAGCGCCAGCTCCTGCATTTCTTCCCGCGCTGCCTCTATCCTAGTGGCCAGCGGCATTGGCGGCGGTGGCGTCCGCGGTCGCTGCTTCTGCCGCCGTGACTCCACTATCTCACGGAGCCTGGCCATCTCCGCCCTCAATTCCGCCATCTGGCCGCGGAGGGTATTGTTCTCCGCCTCCAGCTGGCGTGTGGCGTCCGTGGTTGATCGGACGGCCATCTCCGTTATTCCGGTCCTTGTGTTCAGGGCTATGATACGTAGCCGCCTGGCCAGGTTGCCCTTCAGTCCTTTGGACACGGAAGATACTTTGACGACCTCATCCATTGCCTCGAGGACGCCTGCCACCAGGTCCACGGTGGGTCTCTGGCGATACTCCTTCGCCAATTCAGCTTCGTCGGGGAGCGGGATACCACTCTTACCCGGTTTTGGTGGAGGCAACGAGGGGTCGAGAATTGCCTCAACCTCACGCACCTCCATCTCCGCCTCGTGAGCCTCCACATATCTGCGTTTGGCCTCCGCCATGCCGACGTACTCGCCGGTTGTTGGCGGCCTGCCCCTCTTCTTCGACGAAGAGCGGCTGCTTGGCCCCGACTGGAGCGAAGCGAAGGAGCAGTCTGACTCCTCGCCCTCGTCTGAACAGATGGGAGCGGGAGGAAGCCTCCTCCCACTCCTTGTTCGAATTCCCAATATGGGGCTGCCCTCCGAACTGGGCCCCGCCTGGGTGAGGTCGACCACGGGAGACCGGTCCCGGTCCCCGTTGCTCGCCCTCGACTGGGGCCGTGACGAAACGTCACAAGCACCCTCCATGTTGCCGCTGGATACTCCAGCAGCCACCTCCCTCTCGCCTCCTTCCACCACGGTTTTTGTGTTTATTAAAGATTCCATAACAGATCCCACGAGCGTGGTCGGAAATAAACGTCGCCCCGGGCAGAGCCGCCTTACCCGGGGAAGGCTGATACGCCCGGGGGGTCGCCAGGTACCCCGGGGTTGGTCGCTAACGACTGGTGCACCCACCAGCCACGTCTGGCGCTTACTCCAGACGCACCCTCTTCACCGCGTGCCGCAGCTTGGGGCTAGGGATTTTTTATAGAGGTTGTCATCCTCGCGGGCCGGCCAGTTAAGGCAAGCCCCCCGTTCCAGTAAAACATGACCACTGGTTTACGGTGTAGGTGCTCGGGTACTCCGGGTTCGCTACCCGTACCGGCCGCATGACTGCGGCTCGGCCCCTGGAGGTCCCCTCCCGACTGCCACTCGCTCTTTCGAACTCCAGCCCGACCGAAGTCGGTCCAGAGTCACAGGGAGCCCCACGAGAAGGTGAGGCGAGTGGTCTTGACCAGATTGGGCCCCCAACTTCACCGAAATTCCCCTTCCTGGCAAGGCACGTCCCACGCTCACCGGGCTGCAATACCCGTATACGTGCTAGCGCCTAAACCGATCAAGGGAACATCAGTTCCATCAGAGTTTTCGCCCAGCCCGGGGGTCTCCCCGTCCGACCTCAGGTGGTCGTAGGGTTGTCCCGGTACTGGGTGTCAGCCCGCTCCAGCCTCATGCTCCCCAACCCAAACCTAACCCAAACCTAACCCAAACCTAACCCAAACCTAACCCAAACCTAACCCAAACCTAACCCAAACCTAACCCAAACCTAACCCAAACCTTTTTTTTTTTTTTTTTTTTTGTGACGTTGGGGAAATCTTCAAAAGACCTCCGGAACCAGGGCGGAACCCAGCCCCGGAGAGTGTCGGATTTTTACCGACTAAAACCCCAACGATGACCGCCCTGCCTCGGAAATTCTTGGGAGCCCCGGGAACTCTAAGATGACACCGGTGCTCCTCTTCCGTAGCCTCAAAGACAGTGGAGGACTGTCGAGGCTCCTTACCCGAGGGACGTAGATGGAGAATCTCCGTCCCTGCAACACTACGCGTACTTACGCCGTCGCACGGTCATATTGCGATCGACGGCGTACCTTCCCAAGATTCGCCGTGCAGTGGGAGCCTCCTGCCCCCCCGGGCTCCCTGCGGATCTTCCAGCGGTTCCCCTTTAGTCGCCTCTTACGACAAGCGGTAGACTACTGTAGAGCTATTCTAATCCCGATCTACAGGGTTTTTGAGTTTACTGGGTCGCAGGTCGCGAACCCAGCCAAATCCGCTGCTTCCCTTTATGCAGGCTGCCGGGAATCGCGTGCGCGACCCCTGCTACCCGCCCCCCTGCGAGCGGGGTCCGCGCGCTCGCGGACCCGCTCAGCCTCCTCCTTCTGCAGCATTACGGACTCGCAGAAGGAGGACGCTGCTCCCCAAGACCTCTCGGACGCCAGCATCTCCGCGACGATTGACGCCGGCGTGAGGTCCGGCCCGATCGCGCCCCGCAAGGCACGGCGCTCCCGCTCCCATGCGGGACACTCCTCGAGAGTGTGCTGCGCCGTGTCCCGCTCCTCCCCGCAGTGGTGGCAGACGGGCGTCCGCTCCCTCCCGATCCGGTGAAGAAACGCTCCGAAGCATCCGTGCCCGGTTACAATTTGTGTTATTCTATACGTGAGCCTTCCCCACGTTCTACCTCGCCACTTCTCGAGGCTCGGCAGAACCGCTCCAACGGCCCGTTGCGCGGCGCTCCTCGCTGTCTCCAGTCGAGTGCGCCAATTCGCCATCGCGCGCCGGCGAGCCTGGCTCCTCTCGGCTCGAACAGCTTCTCCCCGATCCGGCTGGGCTACTCCCGTCCGCCTGAGTACGTCCGAGCGTGTATAAACCGCCTCGGCTTCCTCGGCCTGGAACTCTAGGGGTAGAAGCCCCGCCAGGATCATCGCCGCCTCGTACGAGATCGTGCGGTATCCTCTCGCGAGTCTAATCGCTACCCTTCTCTCCAGCCGTCTTAGCAGCACAAGGCTGTGGCGGCTTTTGAGAAGGGCGTTTTGCCCATATCGGCGCTCCGTACAATACTATCGCCCGCACGACGCCCGCGTAGAGTCGGCGGGTGCGTTCCTCGGGCCCTCCGAGGTTCGGGAGAATGCGAAGAAGCGCGTTCGCAACTCCCTCCGCCCGGCTGGCCACGCGCTCGAAGTGCGCCTCGAATCGCCAGTGGGTGTCGAGTATCAGCCCCAGATATTTCATCCGTTGGCCTACCTCGACTCTCTCATTCCCTACGCGGAGCCAGAACTTCGGCGGCGACAAGCGCCGGGCCGGGTCTAGCAGCCACATAGCCTCGGTTTTGCTCGCCGCCACCGAAAGCCCCAGCCTCTCGATCCTCGCGATGACGCCCGCCACCCCGCATTCCGCGAGCCGCAGCGTCCTCCCGAAATTCTCCGCCGCCGCGAGCATGAGCGTGTCGTCGGCGTAACACACCACGCTAACGCCAGCGGGGAGGGCCGTCCTAAGGATCCAGTCGTACGCGAGATCCCACAGTAGTGGTCCTAGAACCGACCCCTGCGGTACCCCGCACGTGACCGGCCTCCCGCACACGTCCCCACCACGGACCGGGTACTCCGCCCACCTCTCCGACAGGTAGGACCGGATCGCAGCCCTCAGATAGGGCGGTACTCGATGTCTCACGAGAGCCGCCCTTATGGTTTCCCACGGAAGGGAGTTGAACGCGTTGACTATATCGAGAGATATAGCCAACGCCACCCTTCCGCGGGTCACCTCAGCCTCCGCGAGCGTTCGGACGCGTCGTATCGCGTCGATCGTCGACCGTCCACCCCGGAAACCGAACTGGTTCTCCGACAGATCCGGCCCCACCCCGGACAAATGTGCGCCGAGCCGGGAAGCGAGCACCCGCTCGTAAAGCTTCCCCACCTCGTCCAGCAGACACACCGGCCGGTACGAGGACGGCGAGTTCCCCGTTCTGCCCTCCTTTCGTAGCAGGACCACCCGCGCTCTTTTCCACGCCCGGGGGAAGGAGCCAGTCCTCAGACAGCAGTTAAATAGCTGCCGAAGAGAGTCCCCTAACTGTTCCAGGGCCATCGCCAGTGCCGTTCCGGGACGCCGTCTGGACCCGGTGCCTTTCTCCCCGCACCGAGACGTCTGGCAGCCACGGCGAGCTCCTCGGGGGTGATTTCGAGCTCTGAGGTCCAGTCTCCGCACTGGCCTCCCCGCTCGGACTCCTGCCCGCGCGCAGCCTCCTCGCTAGACGAGGGAAACAACGCTGCCAGCACAGAGCCGAGAGGACGGGCTCCATCACCTGCGT